>JAAAIY010000109.1:0-90274 GCA_016098105.1 Actinomortierella wolfii
AGTGGTTCAAAGACAAGAATTGACTTATGGTGGCGACGCATTATGGCTAGTCTTAATACACCCACATAGCTTCCCATACATAGCTCTTCTGAGGCACGTCACTTGCTCATATAAAAAAAAAAAAAAATTATGAAACTCTCTTTTGTGTCCCGTATAAAAAAAAAAGGTAAAGGACACAACACGTATCAGAACGCAACGCGTCTTACTAGGCTTCATGTAATTAGGATGTATAACGGCCAAGAAACGGTATAAGCTATTGCATTATGCTAAGAAGTAGAAATTCAAGAATTGGTATATGAATTAGATAACCACAAGGGAGGGGTTCTCTCTATTTTCTTTTGGGATTGATCTATTTGGCAACCCGGTTGACAACCAATGCTTGACAACCCTTGCCTTGTAAGACCATTTTTTTGTCCTTTGGCCACTAATTTGACTTCCAAAAATATAATCCTTAAAGCACTCTAACAGCCCTTTTTCACAAATTCCACTTCTTGTCTGTTCGATGTGTTACAATAATTTGTTTAGCGAGAAAATAAATCTTGACATTTATGCGATATTTTCACGAGCTTTGACATCTCTGGTATTCATGCTTAGGTCGTGCCAGCCCAAGACTTCATCCAGAACTCGTGGAAATGTTGCTAAAGTGCCCTTCAATACTACGTATTCATAAGCGATAAAATATTTTTTCTTTTGTCCCAATCTAATTTTTCTACATTCAGTCGTGTGTCTTTTCTTTGAAGGGAAAAAAAGAGGAGCATACATTAATGTATCATGGTACCATTTCACATTCTAACAAATGCAGGCGTTTTTCACCTTCGATTAGGCACATATATAAATGTAATCGCCATGGTTTGTTACTGGCAGCATAGTCCACCAGAGACATGTGGGTTAGAGGGCAATACCCCAAGGTGGTCTTTCCTAGTTTTTTTTTTCCTAGCTATTTTTTTTTATTTCTCTCTTTAATGAAATGTAACATGGGAAGGGGAAGTCCATTGGCGCCGTGTCCAACGTGAGTGAGGTGAATGAGAACTGAAAATTCAGAATGAGAATCATTGCATTCAATTTAAAAGTGCTCCATCGCACACATTCGAGAAAGATAACCCGTATTAGGTTGCACAAGCACAGCTTGCCATGTGAAATGATTATGAGCATTTTTCTTTTCGTGTGCGCGCCTGAGCGTCCGATATCAAATATCAACGAGGGCTAAATCAACCCGCGTGTTTGTGTTACCCTGCTCCATTAGATTGCACCAGTAAAAATCAAAAAGGCGAGGTTGGTGCAGAAAACTAGAAAGCTTCTGAAGCGAACACCGATGAACAGCAATATATACATTGTGCTACACAATGAAAAAAGTGCAGGGGCATATCCAATTCTCTGCAGAAACTGTTGTCTTCATTCAAGATAAAAAGAATGGATGACATGCAAGCTTTATCAAAGAGAGATATTATAACAACCACAGCCTTTACAAATTGAGTACCATGGAATATAAACTACAAGTACAATGGCTTTTGGGTGCTGGTAGAGGTACCATTACGACCGTACAGCCTACATTGCATGTTGATAGTCAGAGAACTGGTACGGCTGTCAAGAATGATGTTAACCAAATAAGAATTATCCAAAGGGATCCCAACTCGTTGCCTTGTTTCTCTCCTCTCCTCTTCCCCCTATTCTCACTTTGATGAAATTGGGCTGGGTTCATTGAAAATACCACCAACACATTCAAAAGCATAGTTCTTCGCTTTGCGTATCAGATTAACATGTACACTGCACCGTACCTCCTATATATATTTCCAGGACTTGGTCTAGAGAATTTCTGGATAGTCTCCTATTCACCACCCTGAGATATTGTGTTGTAATCGCCAGCACTAGTTGGTATAAATGTTATATGCATCCCACATTTGTCATCCAGCCTTATGCATCATGACAATATGTCGGTATCATTGCAACCCTTTTCATATGAGCCCTATAGCACTCTCCACCGAGTAGAGCCACTGTTTATAAAGTTCTTGGTCAACACGTCTACTCTTGCCACCATGGTCATTTGGGCCATTTACAACTAGATTTTTTTAGATACCATGCCGTGAAAACGGATGGATATAATTATATCACCCTGACGTTTTATTTTATTTTAATTATTCTAAATATCCCGTGTCCTCTAATCCCATTACAAAGAGTTGAGTAACAAAAGGAAAACAAAGGATGTAGACCTTTAGCTTTCTTTTGCTTAACTCTGAGTGAGGACAATGCGGGGTTAATGACGAATCCCGAAGGGGGTACAGGATGTCCTTTTTTTACCCAAAGAAAGACTTCAGAACTCTGTATTTAGGCAAGATTGCGGGCCCTTTCGCGTGGGTCAGGACCCTTTCCTTTATCGTGTGACTTGCCATCGCCAGGGAAAGTCCTGTAGGGATGGGGCTTGAAGTCGTACAGCTGGATATTCGTGGTTGGCCACTTGCCGTTCTTCACGCCTGAAATCTCAACATCAGCGCAGCTGAAGTGCAGGATTGATAGTATGGTTACAAGGCGAGTGAGAGAGAGAAAGAGAAGGAAGAAGAAGAGAGAAGAAGAAGGGATGGAAGGAGAGTGTGAATGAGAGGTAGATCCACGTGCTCGAGAAGAACCAGAAAATGCATGTGTATAGAAAACAGAGGAATGTAGATGCAGCAGGGAGGAGCAATAAACGCGAAGCGGGGTTGCTGCATATATTTTGCGCTTTGTATTTGCTTTACTTACTTGTGATAGAACTGCTTAACAAGGTTGGCAGTCCAGGACCAGGCGAACAGGCATTTACCTAGATAGATGAAGTGTGTCATGTACAATAACAGTTTTTTTTCGACACGTTAACATACAGGACACCGTATAGACATTTTTTTTGTGATCAAGGCAGCGAGCGCCTCGACTATGATTAGGCGATATGCAATTTTTTTGTTGAGCTTAACAAAAGAGTAGGGAACAAAGCATTGCATCCAGCACCTCCAATGCTGGTGTTGCAATTTACACTTGCATGTCGACGTTCCAATCACCTCTCTTTTGCAGCAGCGTTTTTTTAATATTGGTTACGCCAACTGTTCCCCCCCTCTTCATAACCACCTTTTTCCACCATGGAAAACTCAATCAAAAAATTGTACATGAGATTTGCTACGCCCATTACGCCAACCTTAATTCATTCACCACGGAAATAGGTTGGCGTCGTCAAGTTTTGATCACGGTAACCAATCGCGATCAACTGGGCACAATTTTTTTTTTACTCACCTTTCTCCTTGCAATCGGGGATGTTGCGAGGAATTCTTACAGGCCACTGCATACATATATTATACATGTATAAATCAATGAGGCGTTATGGTCAGTTATTCAGAATAGTTTTCCCTTAAAGAGGTTTCCCTTTTTTCATTGGGATCATTCGTGTACACGACTCTTTCATTCCGCAGCGAAGGCAATATTGATCAGTTACCAAAGCAATGGGTTTCAAAATAATAATAGCAATAAAAAAAAACTTACCGAGTAATAAACATCAGGGCAGCTGTAGCTGTACGAACCAATGACCTGGAAGGACTTTCCACCATCGTGCGAGAGCGAAAACTCGCAGAAACCACCGCCATGGCGAGCTTGCTTCAGCTTCTTCGTAGGGATTTTGGTCGTATCGGTGATACCAGGAGTCCAGAAGAGCACATCAATCTGTTCACCAGCCTGCATTTCTGTTTAAGAAATTAAACAAGGAGGTTAGCCAAAAGACCAAAAGTACAGCAATAACAGCGCCAATGTGAGTGTTTTTGTACAAAGGAGGAGGAGAAGGAGTTTAGAATACGTTTTGTCTCGAATTCATTTATGTTCCCCCCCTTTCCTCCGCCTCCTTCTTTCGTATCAAAGTTTCGAACAATCGTCCGTGTTTATTCTCTTTTCCGGAGGATGGAAAAGAGACAGGGTGTTTTTTAAAGACAGTCAAACACCCATATATTAAAAAGAAGAAAGTCAAAAGGGAAAACGTATGAACGCAATCCAAAGGAACTTTGGGTTTAATTGGTGACAAGCCAAGGCAGGGAGAGGGTGCAAGGCCATGAAGTCGACGAAATAGAAAAAATAAGGGGATATGTGTTTTTCCTTACTCGTGACAGGTCCGGGCGGGAAACCACCGCAGGGATACTTAAGACCCTTATATCCGATCCAGGCGTGGACCATGCCATTGTAGTCTTTGGTGCCATAACCGCCACGAGGCACAGGGCGCATCATGGCAATATGGGCCGAGGCCGATGCGATCAGCGTCGCAAGGAGGAAAAGAAAGCTGCTGGCAAACTTCATAGTTGTTTCGTTAAGAGGAAGGAAAACGGTAACGATTTTGGAGAGAAAAAAAAAGAAGGGCTGCAAAGTTTGGTATGTGTTTACACAGTACTGTGTGAAAAGGGAATGGAAATGAGTGAAGTCAGGGCAAGGGGAGGGGAGGAGGATCGCTGATCGACACTTCGGTTCAGGGACAAACCGAAAGACTTGATTTTTTATTGCAAGTCAAAGAAGAGAAGAGGGATGAAGGAAAAAAAAAGAAGAGAAGAGTGAAGAGAAGAAACAGCAATGGTAACAAGAAACAAGAAAAAGGTGGCATGGTGGGTCAACGGCTGTTGGGTTTTTATGGTGTGCAGGCTCTCATTTTCGCCATGTAGTGGCCTGCCCCTGCTCGTTTTTCATTTTGTGACAACTTGTTATCTTTCCTCAGCCTCATCGTCCTCGCCACTGCCCCATTGGAGCACTGCAGAGAAAAATTGCATTAACACAAAAATAGAGCTCTCTCGGCCCATTTGTCCAGCTGGACAACAGCAAGAAGGATATGAGATGCGGAAATACTTCAAGGTTCACATATGCTTTTCTCATGGAACAACCCTGATCCTTGCGTAAACAGAAAAGACAGCGTTCTAACAGGATTTCTCAGGGCAGGTGGGATTATTCTCGATAGTTCATTTCTTCAATAGAACTGATAACGCCAATACCCAAGCAAGGAGGGTCGCAACGCAAAAAAAAAGAAAACAAGCATTTTTCATGTTTCAAGTGGAAATGGCAGGGGGGATCCATGGTTTCTGGGAAATGAGGTGTCTGACAAAGCATCACGCTTGTTGGCTGTCTATCCTCTTCATTTCTCCTTCGCTAGATGTACGCTTTTTTTGGTCCCTGTTCCAGTCTCTGATGAACGGTTGTATATTTATCTCTCTTTCTCTTTGTATGGTGGACCTTAATTTTTTCTGCAAGGGTCTGCAAACGCAAAAAAATGTCTCAAGTACATAGTCTTAGTTTTCCCGTTTTTTGTCACTTCCTGCTGTACGTGAACGGAGGTTAGGAGAGTAATTAACCTTTTTTCAGAGTGCATGTGTAGTGTGTTAAAAGCGTTGGTCGGGTCTATACTGGAAGCACAACCAGTGAGCATTCTTTTATGGTCACGCAAACCGATGAGCTGTGTGGGTGTGGGGTCAAGGCATGGGGTACAAATGACCTCCAATTTCCGTTTTTGTCTTAGTACGAAAAATATGCAAAAGGGTTCAATCTGCTCAGACATGGGCAAAAGATCCGTATAGGATTGTTGCTCAGATAAAAAGCCCCCCATAGAAATGTTTTATTTTTCCTTGTTCATTATGTGGCATTCTATTACAGCCGAATTATGTAGAGGTCATGGGGACGTGTACTATGTTCAACTATAAAGATAATTTTTTAAATAAAATCGACGAAACTTGTTTTGCTCGAAATTTGTTTTTTTTCTTGTTAACGAGGAAGTGTGCCTTCGTCGCCAACATAAGTACCAGAAGGAGTGGTGGTAGTATGGTTCGTGGCCGTTCCCGTTCGATTGCCGTGGGCAGCAGCATAGTCGGGATCGAGCGCCATATTAGCACGATGGAACTGAGCAAAGGAATCAGCATCCTGACCGGGATTAAGATGGTCGTAATTAGCCCAGCGGAAGAGCAGATGCAACGCAGCACCCAAGATGGCACCGGTCAGAGGGCCAAACCAGAAGATCCAGTGGTTAGAAGTGAACTCCCGATTGACGACCGAGGTGGCAAAAGCCCTAGCCGGGTTGAGAGAGGTGCCAGTGAAGCGAGTGCCAAAGAGATAGCATGAGAAGGCAGTCAACCCAATAGGCAGAGCGGCGAGGAAGGTCGAGCGGTTCTTCTCATGGACAGTCATGTGGTAGACAAAGACCATGATCGCCGTGAGGAAGAACTCAAGGAAGAAGCCACGTGCACGGGTCTCGCCGTTCATGAGCGCGTTCACACTGCCGATCGGATAATCGTCTGGAGTGTTGCCGCGTGCCATCGCAACACCGATCATGGCACCCAACAGCTGTGCAATAAAGAACAGCACGGCCTTTGGTATCGCAATGTGGCCCGTGATCAACGATGAAAACGTAATCGCAGGGTTGAAGTGCGATCCCGAGATCCGGAAAAACGCCCACGTTACCACCGTGAGCGCTGCTCCCCATGATGCAGCTGTTGCTGCAGGAAATCTATGGAGGTTTGTTATTATTATTTTATGTGTCGTATTGTTGTTATTATTTCGTTGTATAATGCGCACCAATGAAGCGTTCTTTGTAGACACGAGAATGATATTCTAAAGAAGTTTTCTTCTTCTTAGGGAAAGGCTGATAACTTACGCACTCTCATGATAGCCATATGCGATGGACCTTACACCACCAGTGGCAAGATACATGAACATGGCTGTGCCAATAAACTCGCCCAAGGATTGAATACCCCAGGCCATCGCGCGAGACTTGAGGACCATTGTGAAAGGATGGTTGCTACAAAGCGGGAATAGGGAAAGGCTTGTTGGATCAAACGGCTAATGAACGTTGCAGGTAGGTGGAATTAAGATGCGGTGAGAAAGTGAGAAAGTGAGTAAGAGGAAGAAGAAAAGAAATAAAAACAAAGACCAGCGCATCACTGAAATACAGATAACGTATTCGTTCATACACAGAGGAGAAAAAAAAGTTCCAAATGCACGAAACCCACACCGTGTTAGGTATATGCAAACGAAAAAAATAAAGTAGAAACCACTGTGATAATGCAAACCCGAGGACAAGACACTCGACTTGCGAGGCGATTGGTCCTGCCGCGTACAAGAGCGCGTTTTCCTCGTTTATATGGCCTTCTTAGCAACTCTTTGGTGGGTGGTCAGCAAACAACCATGCAAGACCAAAACAATTTGTGTGGGTTTTACATTTTTTTTCTGGCAGTAAGAGAGAACACTTGCAAATATGACATGCTTGCAAAATAAAGTGTCACAGTTTATCCTAGGTCTCGCTTGGTCCCCAGTACTATAGTCTCTCCCGAGCCACATTATGTTATGGTCACATAGCCACGTAGCAATACTTTGTGCCTGATTACCTCTTATGAGCAGAGGCATCTCTGCTCGCCACTGGTACCGGTGAAGTCTTCCCACCTTCAATCCAAAAAAAAGCTAGGGAAAAAGCCGATTAGTCGAGCCGCGACCCCCTCCCGTAGTTATACTGTGACGTCATTTTTTTTGGTCTTGGTGCTGCTTAGGGGAACCAAAAGCAGCATTTCGACAGCGGATCACCCTTGTTCCTTTTTCGCTTGCCGCCAACAATGGTACTAGAGACAACGACAGTTCATTCAGCATGGACTAGATGAAGAAATGAACAGGAAGAAAAAAAAGAACGATGGAGCTCACATGGAGTATTCATTGTGACTACAGGATGCCTACTTGGACAGTCAAGAGATGAGCTCCCACTCCACAGGAATGGAGACGCGTGATGCTCTGTTACTATCTACAACACACCGCCTAACTCGTCTTCTTTCTGAACTGGTTCAACAAAAAACTAGTTGCCTCTTACATTATTGAACACGGCGCAAACACATCCGATAGTACGTTGAATTACACTTAATAGGACATGCGCGCGTATAGCCTAACATTTATTCTTTTTTCTTAATTTTGCTAACATCCCAGTATTTTGCTTCTCCCTTTCTATGTAACAATAGTTGGTGGAGCTGAAGAATGGCGAGACGTTCAACGGTCACTTGGTGAACTGCGACAACTGGATGAACCTGACGCTTCGGGAAGTCATCCAGACATCTTCAGTACGTTTTTCTACATGGTTTTTATTGGATCGCATATCAAAGCACAGACCACAACATGATAGCGCATTTTGATTATCTCTTGGCAGTATGGGTCCTCACTAAACACCTGCATTTACTTTTGACATCATAGGACGGTGATCGGTTCTGGCGTCTAACAGAATGCTACATCAGAGGCAACACGGTATGCAGGACATTTTTTTTCAAGTGTGGTTTTAAGTCTTATCTTCAATCATCTTTTTTATGTCTTGAAAAGAACGAGAAGAAAAAAAAAGAGAAATTAAGGGAGCAAGAGTACAAACCAGGGAGAATGGACAAACATCTTTTCTTTGTTATTCTTTTTTTCCCGTCAAGGAAACCCGTCTCATCATATGCTCTTGTCATTTGCTCTAACATATCATGCCTTTCTCCCCTTCCTAACGAACCCATGAATTCTTTTTTCTTCTTCTTATTCAACCACAGATTAAATACCTGCGTGTCCCTGACGAGATCATCGATGTGTGCAAAGAAGAAGCCGCCAAACAGCGTCAACAAGGCGGCCGAAGTAATCGTGGCGGTGGTCAATCAGGAGGCGACCGGGGCGGCATGCACAATGGCGGTTCTTCAGGCGGCCGAGGAGGTTCGTCTAGAGGCGGTGGCCAGGGTGGACGGGGCGACTACCGTGGCCGTGGCGGTCGGGGAGGAGGTGGATCTTCGGCAGCATCATCAGGTGGAGCAGGAGGTCGCGGAGGTGGCATGCGTGGTGGACGTGGACGTGGCGGCCACAACGCAGCATAGAAACAATAACATCAATAACAAACGGTATTCTAGAGCCAATCCTATGACTCGTGTATGGTTCGAATTTTTGTCATGTTTTAATTGGCAATGCTAACTTTGGAAGGTGCCAGGAAATAAGACTGTGTATGGAATGTATGAAGCATAAGCTATCTATGATGTGAGATAACTGCAAAAAAAAAAACGATATGGTACAAGAAATCTTGGCTTTTGCCTAGGTAAAAAAAGGCAAAAGATCAAATGGACGTGTGTACAAGAATGGCAAAGGGATTGCGAGTGCAAATGAAAAAAAAAACTATATACTACGATGAACAAGGACAAAAATGAAAAACAGCGAAGAAACAAAGGAACAATATTGGATATCTCTGGTAAAAAAGTATAAGAGCAAAGCAAGTATGATTACATTGGACGATGTTTCCAATGAACCTTGCTCATGAGTTGTCGCTGGTGCGTCTTGATATGTTGCGCTACATTTGTGAAAAAAATTTGTAAAGTCACAAGATGTTGATTAGAACATCTCAGCTTGACGAATAGAATAAGAAACTCCCACACAAAAAAAATTAATGCTCCCAATGGATACATACAGAGGTTATCGCTTCGAGAGAAACGCTTGTTACATCCGGCAGCACTGCAATGGAACGGCCGTTCAAGAGTATGCGTCTTGATATGGCGCTTGAGATGTTCCAACCGCTTAAACCGCTTATGGCATCCTGATACAGTACAGCAATGATTTTTGACAGCGGACGATGTACTGCGATGACGAACTCCGGCTGTCATTGCATCACCACCATACGATGCTGCTGCCGATGACATTGCATCCATATCGGATAATGAGGATGATGACGACATGGATCCTTGCCGCAGGCTACTTCCGCCACCACCAACACTAGATAGTGGATCACTGTGTGGTGGTGGTACGGCCATCAAGGAGTATGACGACGAGGAAGGAGTCTGATGATGATACTGGTGAGACTGATGAGGTCCACTGGAAGTCATATCACCTGTGGTAGGGCCATGCAGCTGCTGCTGTTGCTGCTCATACGGCCCACTTCCACTGCTGTTGACACTTAGGTGATGAGCATATCCAGAGTCCACACTACTGCGACGAGGGTCCATCATCTGTGAATCACCTCCGCCAACATCGCTACCACCATTGTACATGTGATACTGATGGTGATAGCTTTTGTACTCATGATGATGGCGCGTGTCATCGGCTTGCATTGAGTTAGCCGAGTATTCATTACCATGTGGCGATGACGACTCTGTCCAGTATTGCTGTTGCTGTTGGCGGTGATGGTACTGGTGGTACTGGTGAGAAGCGTGAGATAGCGAACCATGATCGGACGTAGGCGGTGAATCCGCGCGACCAGTCGACACTGACCCCGTGGATGTGGTTCCGACAGGCATAAAGTGCGATCCAATCGCTGCAGGAAAGTGGAGTGTGTCGAAATGTGCAGAATTTGGCCGTGACGACGACGGTGGCAGCGAAGGTGAGCCTGGTGTCGGCGACTCACCGTTAGGGTTTGGGTTCTCGCGGTCCTGGTAGTGTACCATCGATGGTGGTGGGTGTGAATAGCGTTGATTGTCTCCATTGTTGTGATGTTCACCAAAGGGCGTTGGTGAGTTGGACGAGGACCGCTTTATGTCAGCCGAGTTTGGATACTTTGAGAACATGGGTCCTACAGTCGACATCACTTGTCCATGGGGCGAGTTATTAGTATCATTGTTATCGTAGCTGTTAGGCTGGGAAGAAGGGGTGTTGGAACTCGAAGAAACGGTGCGTGGCAAAGGAGGAGGAGGTTGGTTGTGTAAGTTGTGAAGGTGCACATCCTCAGGATTGTTCGACACAGCCTTGAGGTCGAGCTTGATGGTGTTGAAGCGGGGTACGATGTTACTGAGCGAGTCTGGAGTCACGGGAGAATCCAATGGATGCATGCCTCTGGACTGATAATGATGGTTATGGGAGTTTGACGAAGATAGACCAAATGGGACAGTTGCGGATGAAGACAACGAGTCGCGACCAAAAGGGAACGATCCGTCCAATGGACCACTGTATGAATGACGCGCCGAGCGGGACGTGGCATTATTACCATGATGGTCGAAGCAATCTAAAAAAGAGCAAAAACACAGGGGGTGGGGAAGGGGGAGAGGTAGGAGTAAGGGGGTAAAGGCAGTGGCACGGGTAGCACAGGTGGTTGTTAAATATTGGTAATAAAGAGTACAACAACCCCCAAGGAGAGAGGAGAGATTGTTTGTGGTAAAGGGAAATTATTGAAATGAAAGAAAGGGAAAAGGGACAAAACAGGTACACAGTTTTCAATCAGGATCCCGCATTAAATTGAATAATGGTTTTTGAATCATTGTGGTTATTGTGTTTTCTTTTCTTTTCATGCTTTCTTCCCAATGCTTATTAACATTTCATAATAAAAAAACAATAATAAAAATCAAAAAGCATCCAACAACAAAAGAAAAATACAATGAATCTTCATTCAGCATAAGAAAAAAGGAAAAAGAAACAAGTGGTTCAATAAAAGAAGTGCCCACCTCGTCCTTGAGCATATGGGTCAATGGGGCCTTCTAGTGGTGATCGAGCACCAGCGTAGCTTGGCGGGTAGCCTGCAATACTATGACGGTGGTGAGTATGGTCACCGACACCCATGGACATGCCTCCGCCCATGCCCATGCCGACGGCGCCGCGGAATGTACCGAGCCCGTCCACCAATGGCCGATCAAACCGACGCATCTGCTGCGTCTTCTTGGTATGTGTTCTCAAGTGCGCCGAAAAGTTATCTGACCGGCTAAAACTCTTTTCACATCCCTGGAAATCACACACAAACGGCCTCTCTTTGGTGTGCACCAGCATATGCCGCTTCAGATGCTCAAACCGCTTAAAGCTCCATCCGCAGTTCGGGAATTTACATGGGTGCTTGTTCGCCTGCTGATGGTGCGGCTGCCCTGGCTGTGGTGCCGGTGATGGCTGAGATACCTGTGGTAAGAGCGGTGGATGGTGCTGTGTATGATGGTGTGGGTGCGGAGGGTGCGATGTTGCATGATGGCTATGATGAGGAGGAGGAGGTGGTGGTGGATGACCGAGATGAAGATGTGATAGGTGGCCAAGGCTTGAGCTAGACGGAAGAGAGTTGTGGCGATGCAGCGTGCCTCCACCTCCATGTGAAGACACCGTGGACGACGACGACGAAGAAGATGAGGGTGGGTACGACGTATATTCGTTGCCGTTCGAGTTTGTGTTTGCGTACGAGTACGAACTATGGTGCTCCAGATGCGAAGGTGGTGGTGGAGGCGGTGGTGCTCCTGTGTCCTCATGGACGCCGCGGTATTCAATAGGACCTCCGACATGATAATAGCCGGTGTGCTGAGACATGGATGGATGTGTCCGCTCATCCCTGTAATAGTACTGATCAGGGTGATTTTGAGCGTGTGAGCCACTCCAAGTCGAGTAAGTCTGTGAAGAAGAAGAAGACGTCGACGACCCATGAATCGAATGCGCACTATATCCAGGTGGTGTTGGGCCCGCTCGGAAGCCATGATAATCGACTGGACCTTCACTCGATGGCACTCGTTTTCTATCGTTGGATGAAGAGGATGACGACGACGATGACGACGAGAGAATCGGAACCGAGTTTCGTCGTGGCGGTTCGACGGCTCCTCCGTTGATTCCTCCTCCTACGGTTGCTGCTGACATGGATGGGTAAGCACATGCTGCCTGCATGGATGGCGATGTTGGGGCAGAGAGTGGCGCCTGGCCACCATTGCCTTGATGATAGTATCCACCAGCTTGGGAAGGCGAAGGCGAAGGCGGGAGCGATGGACGGTGCGAGTGCATGGGCAGTCCAGAAGCGTCGGACTGCTGCTGGGAGGGGGGAAGCGCAGAGTTGAGACCAGCTCCTGGATCTGAGCCACCACCACCCTTTAGTTGCATTGCGGGCTTTTGATTGTCTGCAAGACCCTGAGTGTCAAGGGGTCGGTGCTGTGCGTCCTTCATGGAGCCTTCCGGTTTGAATGCAGACACCATGCTGTGGGATAAGGGATTCTGCAGTATGAAGGACAGAGCGAGAGAGAAAGAGAATGAGAGAAGAGAGTGAGTGAGTGAGTGGTTAAGAGGAGAGAAAATTAGGCGAGTAAATATGAATAAGAAAAAAAAGGGGGGGGGGAGGGGAAAGGAGAGGACAGAGGGTAGGTAGGTGTGGGAGGGGAGGGGAAGACCAAAGGAGCTTGATCAGTCAAGGTTGAACGACACAATGTGGGTGAAAGAAACAAGGAAGAGAGTGAGAGAGACACATCGAGGACATGAAAAGGCAAGATAAATAAAAAGCCAATCGAGGTCCGTGGGGTCCTCAGGACGTACTGGAAACACCAGCAGAATAATACAAGACGGTGGACAGGTGGAGCCGAAGATGAAAGGGAACCTCTTCGCCAGCAGCTAGGAAGAGTTGAAGGATGGGGTAAAGGGGAGGGTGGAAAAGGAGGGAACTGTGGGGAGTGATGTGGTAGAAAGGAGGAAAGGAGGAGGAGATGTGCCGGATGAAAGAACGACGACAGAAGAGAGGAAAGTGTCACTTTCAAATCCTGTGCGGACAGACAAAAGAAAGAACAAAGAAGAGGAAAAGGAAGAAAGGGGCGAAGATGGGTGTATGAGAAGGAGGAAGGAGGGGAGGGAGAGAAGGGGAGGGGGGAGGAGGGAGGAAGAAGAGAAGGGTGAGTGTGGTAGGGCTAGAGAACCAAGGGCAGACAAAGTCTGACCGTACAGTGTGTACATGAGTGCAATACAAGCGAGAAAATGAGCTTACCTAGACAAGGGGGAAAATGTTGATGTGGTTGCTTTCTTTCCTAGGATAGACCGGATGGAAAGAGATATAGAGGATTGGCTCTTCTGTTGGGAAGTAGAAAGAGAACTACGAGCCTGTGGTCATCGATGGATGAACACAAGAAGAGGAAAGGGGAGGAATAAAAGAAACAAGGAAAGATGCGGATCGGTGTGAGTATCAGGGCCGAATGGACATTGGATGTGGTCATGAGGAGGACAAGATGGATGGATGGGTGGGTGGATGGAGGGGAAAGGAGGCGAGGCCAGAGCGACAAAAAAATAAACTACATCATCGTCATTTTTCATCTTGGGTATGAAGGTGGGTGGGTGGATGGTAGAGAGGGGAGGGGGCGGAAAGAGTTGTTCAAACTATCTACCCAACAAGCAAAGAACAATGGAGGTGCATGTATGTGTGCGTGTGCGCGTGTGGCATGTATGTCTGTATACATGTCTGTACTTCTATGTGTATGTGTGTGCGTGAGTACATGCACACATGCGCCGGGTGTGGTTGAATGGTTGGGGGTGTGTGAGTGTGTGTGTTTGCGCGCGTAAGGAGTCGGCCATATTCCTTTTGGTGGACAGAAAGAAAATAAAAAAGGTGGCAACACGCGATGCACGATGCAAAGATAGCCGAGCCTTACAGATCGCGGAATAAAGGGTTTCGAGGCAATCAGGTATGCAGGGTTGGAGGACAAGAAATGGAATGAGAGAGATGGAGAGATGGAGAGCTTATGTACGCAGACAAGACGGTTTTGCTGTTGAGCAAGACGGTGCAAGATGACCAAGTTTCTTCCTTCTGGTGGCAATAGTTGGAACGAAAGAAAGAAAGAAAGAAAGAAGGCAAGACGAGACAAAGGACCCAAAGAAAAGTTAGGATGAGTATAATGAGTGACAAGAGAGGAAAAGCGCTGCCTACTTGGGTGTAGACGAAAATCGTGCAAGCAAGGGAAAAAAAAGTAGACACAGATGTACAAAAGGGTGTGCATGCATCCCTCTCCATGTAGAAGGAGCTGTACAATGAAAAAGGGGAAAGCCTATTTCATCACAACACGCGTCACGTCAAAGCGCGCCCAAGTTCCATTCTGTTGGATTGAAAGGGGTACTGTGATGGCAGTTTTCCCTTGTTTTTCCCCCTTCTGGCTTATCTGTTGGAGGTCATGTCGAATCGTCGACAGAGGGTATCGACATCGACAAGCAGTACCATCCACCATGATTGTCGTGGTATTAGAAAAAGAAAAACAAGTGGTCAAGACACTCATACACACAAG
Source organism: Actinomortierella wolfii (assembly GCA_016098105.1). Taxonomy (NCBI): domain Eukaryota; kingdom Fungi; phylum Mortierellomycota; class Mortierellomycetes; order Mortierellales; family Mortierellaceae; genus Actinomortierella; species Actinomortierella wolfii. The sequence continues at coordinate 14,934 of JAAAIY010000109.1, forward strand.
GAAAAGAGAACCAGATTGTAAGTAGTCATCGTTCTCCCCCCAATATGAAGATGGTATGTACAACAAATAATGACAAACAAAAGGGAAAAAGGGGGGAAGTGGGGGGAGGGGGAAAAGAGGAGAGGCAAAGAAAACTGAGGGAGGGAAAGGGGTACAGGGGGTGTTGTAAACTATACTTGAATAAGAGGGAAAAAAACGCACCCGCGCAAGGTGTGGTGGTGGGAAGGAGGGAGGAGACGAGGAAAACGAGGAGCAAAAGGAGCGAGGGGTGGAGAGGAGTAATATACTTTTTTCTCGTGTCACCCTAGAGAGTTGTAATGTCTATTTTCTCTTTCGTGTTTTGGTTGTTGCTCACTCCTTGTGTTCTCCCAATACACCACCAGCAAAAGAGAGTGTCAGTGTGTATCAGTGTGTGTACGTGGGTGTGTATATGTGCGTGAAAGAAGGAAGGGGCTTGGGCGCGTTGGCTCGTTATGATTGTTGTTAACAGAAAGGGTGTTTTGTAACGCGCGGTCTTACACACGAGTTTGAGGAAGAAGCGAGTAGAACGAGTCGTGATCTGTTGCGACGTTTACTTGGTGCAACGGATCCCCAGCTCTTTTTTTGTCTTCTTTCGCTCGATAATCCTTAAGAGTAGGAGAGGCAGTAAGGACCGGATATCAATTGGCAGATCGATGACAGTCGACCAAATCGTTGCAGGATAAGAAAGTGTCGGATCTCTTTTCCCCTCTTTTTTGTGACTTTTTCTACCTAGGATCCGCGACGCGTCAAGGAACTATCACCCGGTTTGATGATAAATGTACGCGTGTAAATCACTAAATCACTGTTGTTCGTGTTTCAACAACGGCACCAAATCCGTGGGAGGCGTATGCTGATGCCGATTGTTTGTCTTTGCGGTCAATTGGTAAAGGACAATAAGAGGAGAGGGCGAGGAGGAAGAGGAGGAGGAACAGGAGGCGAAAGGGGGGAGGAGGAGAAGAAACACAGACAATGAAAGAGAAAGAAAGAAAGAAAAAGAGAGAGAAATAGGAGAGGAGGGGGAGAAAAAAAAGAAGAGAAGAAAAACTTACGTCTCAACAATGGTTTCTTGAGGAAACCAGAAAGAGAAATATAACGTTTGTGTCCTAAAAAATAGGATAAGAAGGATTGGTCAAGGCAACAACGAACAAGACGATGAGGTTGTCGAGCGAGTTAGAGAGAGAAAAAGAAGGCGTGGAAGATGACCATAAAGCGAAACAAAAAAAAGAGGTTAAGAAATAGAAAGAAGGAAAGAAAGAACAAAAAAGGGGATGATTGGGATCGAATCACATTAAATTGAATAAGGAGAAGGGGGAGGGCGAGGGAAGGGGAGAGGGATGCAGACAGACAGAATGGAGTAAAGAAAAGAAAAAAAAACGACGAACTGTGAAGAGCGAGGGGGTCGAGAAGGCGAGCGAGGGGGTGGATTGAGGAGAGAATGAGATAGAGAAGGATGACAAAAAGGGAACGAAAACCTCCCAACCTCATCCGTCCATCCATCTATCCACTAGCTGCAGCCTATCTGCCTGCCTATCTGTTTGCTGCTGTCACTCCCTGTGTGTAGAATAGTGACAAAATAAAAAAAGGCGGCTGTGGGAGGTGGTTTGCATCGAGCGAGGGCAAAGGCCTTCTCGAAAGCACGCGCCGCAACAGTGTCTTGACAACAACAAACCCTCCATTGGATCAGCAACGCCTCGTCCTTCTCCGGACCGTTGAAAAAAAGCCTCCCCGCTGTATCGAGGAGGGATGGGACCCCTCTTCGGTATGAACAAAGGAAGGAGGCCTCGGGATGGAACGATTAGCCTCGGTCACATACGAGTCCTAAGACCACTATTGGATGCACTGCAGTGGGAGGAGGGGGATCGCGATCCAGCTCTTCCCCTTCTCGACGAAACTCAAGATAACTGTGACGGACGGGATAACGGAGGACAAGGGAGGAGAGGAGGGAGAGAATGACGAGGGGAAAGAAAGAACTGGGGACACACTTCTATCATCCAACATGCACACACACATACTCACACGCACACGATCTTTACACTTGTTGTACACAGGAGTACAACAGGAGTATAAGAAACTCAAAAGTACGCGCCCGAGAAAAATAAAGTCGATCTAGGTCCCCCTCTACAGGTGGGGAAGGGGTGTCTGTACGTGGGTCACAAACTCGCGCCAAAACAGACGACGAGATAGCCACAGGCTGGGAAACAGACACAGAATGTAGGGGAGCAGGGAAGGGGGGATAATGACTCTGTATTGTACATACCTTTTTCTTGATGAGTTGAAAACAAAAAAAAAACCACTGCACGAAATGAGAAAACAAAAGAGGATAAAGATAAAAAATAAGCGAGGCGGCACAAAATAGCAAAGGAGGACTCGGTAATTAAAATACAACGACAATAACAAGGCAATAGACGTACAAGAAGGCATATAAAAAACAAAGAGTGGAGATCGGAGCAGGAAGTGTGTGAGGAAAGAGGCAGAAAATATACCGCTTAAGAAAGAAAGAAACAAAAAAAAAGGATGAATAAACGTTCTTTGCGAGGAATGATGTCCAGAAATCAATGGCTTTGTCAGATGACATTGGGGTCTGTTTCACGGATGCTCTCAGAGCCTCGCATCGAAAGCAGGTCAATGCGCCTTGGATCGTGATCCAACGGACGGTATTGTTTTTACAAAGAGAGGAGCGAGACAGAGGGACAAAAACAGACAGTACAGGCAGACAGTCAGGCAGACAGAACCGTCAGAGAGCAGCAAAAAAACGTAACAATGCTGCATTCAAACGGAAAGAAAGAAAAAAAAACAAAGGAGGTAACCAGTACGGAGCATGCCTATGAAGGGACTGCAATGCCGTCTGAGCCGGTTTCTTGGGGTTGCCTGCAAGGTTCCACTCTTAGGGGGTGTGAAAGGAACAGGTCAGGAGGCGTAACTGGACCCTTAGACAGACAAACACCAGTTAGCTAGCTCCCCACCATGGCATCCTTTGCTCTGTCACATCATGACACTCTCATTTAGCTTCTTTGATGACTCTTTGTTTCTTCTTCCCCTTTCGCACCTCCTCAGAAGCCCCTATCCATTCACCACCGCCCTTCAGGCATGGGTTGTCTATAGAGTATTGACCACCGAGCTAAGTTTTTTTTTGTTCTTTGTCATGTCCAACCTGAGCGGAGGAAAATAGGGCGGTGTTACAGATGATGTGCGGTAATCACGATGAACAGCATGGGTTTTGGAGTATTACATGAACGAGAAGGTGTCACAATGGAGCTGAAAGCGTCACGAGGATAAGCAAAGAAGGAACACTACTTTTGATTGTAGAGATGTGTGGATTGGTCCGATTGGTGAGGTGGGAACAATAGGACCACAGATTTACTACTTCTAGCCCAGGAACGAGAAATTACCGGCGACAGAGAGACAGAGTTGTGCTGTAAGTGAGCAGAGGGGTTGACAGAAGGAAAGGAGAAGGCAAGGAGACAGAAAATCAGGAGAAGGGGAAAGGGGCACGCAGAGAGCAGAAACAACAGCATTTTGACGCGACGCACTCAACTCAGTAACTAGCCTGGAGAATGGTCGGTTCTTGTCATCAATAATACGGCAACGGGTAGAGTTGACTGTAAGCGACTCGAACTGGCCAAATGGAAAACAAAACCAAACAAGAAACAAAAAAAAAAGAATACGCTTTCACTTGGCTCTCTCTTCTCACACTTTTTCTTTACTCCGTCTCTTAATTTGCAACCCAGGAGGTTGGTGCCTATTTGGTGTTCATGGTGTGGCGTGTTACAGCCAGGTAAAAAAGAAAAAAAAGGTGTACTCAACGAACATTGCGAAAAAGGAGATAAAGGGTTGAAGGTTGCAGAAACGCGTGTGTCAGGTTCGGGTACTGGTTCAACAGCCTAGACAACCTATCGACCCTTGTCCCTTAGCTTCTGAGAGGTTGGCCTCCTCTGTATTATATAACACACTAGATCAACGCCCATCCTAAAGGAATGCTTTGAGCGCAATAGGTTTCGTTCCATGCAATATTAAGTGAGCATTAGGAGTCAAAACCTACACTGACCAGGAGAGCACTGGTAGATTTGCGTGGACGATGTAGAAAAGAGCTGCTATGCCAGCAAATCGGGCATGTACACAGCTTGTGCAAGTAAGGCATCCGATCACTCCAGGGGGAGGTTCAGTTTGCATCCCCCACTTCTCTCCCACCCCTCTCTCTTCCTATCTTGCCTGCCTATGCACTCAGTGGACACTGAAGGTTGAGCTCGAGCAATGGCGAGGAGGTCATGGAGAGAATTTTTATCCGCTGCGTAGAAAAAAAACATGTAGGCCAGTTCTCTGTATCCTTGGGATCTGTGGGTTGCTACTGTAAACTATTTTAACACATTCCTTCATGTCTAGGGTTTGTAGCCCCTATCATTCCATCTTTTCCCTCCCCTTGTTCTCTTTTGCCAACTCTTTCGCGGCGAGATCGTCAATGTCATAGAGCATCTCGGCAGGGAGAAAAAAAGAGAAAACGAGGGGCCACCCAAAGGGGGAGGGGAGAAGAACATTTTTTGGTGTTGCTCTGAACGAGCAAGGTTGTGTATCCTCAAGAAGTTTATAGCTGTTTTTTTTTTTTTTTTTTAAACAATTTGCTGGTCACTCTGCATTGTACTTGTCTTCTTGTATTTCTTATTTCGCTTATCTAGTCCTCTCGTTCTTTCTCTTTTTCTTGACTCGCATGAAGAGTTTACTCAATTTCGTTCTCTGTTTATCTTGTTTCTCCAGCCTTTCCTTGCTCCTGTACGTACCATGGTCATCTGCTGGAAAGTAAAATTTTGCTGATGGAGGAAAAAAAACAAGAAAATACAAAAAAATTAGATAGATAGATGGTAGTAAGCCACGAAGTATCTTTGGTCTTGTATTCGTTTCCTACAACCCATTGAACCACTCTTGTCCTACCATCTCGTATCCACATCTACGCAGGTGGACACAAAAGAACAAAGCTGCGGGGTTGACGTAGTCTATATTACGATTTTCTTTTTGCTTGCCACGGGAACGAGATGCAAGGTGGCCACATTCTGCACGGCAAAAAAAAAGAGGAAAATAAACAAGAGAGAAATGTGACAAAAAGACAATGGCAAGTTAAAAAAAGGGGACGAGGGAAAGAGGAGGGGAAGGAAAGGACAAAGCAGGGGGAGGTTAGGGGTACCTATAACAAAAAAATCTCTTTTCTTTTGTTTGCTAACGCCTCTGACCAAGATGGAAAAGAAAAAAAGATATAGAGTAACCATCGTAATTCCTGTGCGGTGTACCCTCTCAACGCTACCCCTGAAGGAAGCAGCAGGGAAGAGAGGAGAAAAGGAGGGAGGGATGACGAAGGAGAAAGAGGACTGACAGAGAGGAAATAGAAGGATTCGAGAAAGGAGGGCGACGATGCACAAGACTTGTATACCTTCAATGTAACAATGTGCTGTAACCTCATTCTCCAAAAAAAGTGAGGGTACAAGGGAGAAAGAGATTAGCGTGTTCGAGAAACATGCAGCTACATCGAATTCACGACTTGGAGTTGAACCACACCTCGGCTGCTGAGCAACTCGAATCAGATTATCTCTCCTGACCCTCCTCAATGACCACTACTAATTTTCTTTTCCGTGCTACAAGCAAAAGGGGTAAAAGCCTGTTAGGTCAAGTGGGAGAACGAGGGACAAAAAAGCCAACAAAAACAATCCCTCCTCATTACCTGGAGCAAGAACAGAGCGGGAAAAAGTGTGTCAAGATGTATACACAGAGCAATAGTTGGTAGAAAATTGGTCAATCCCTCCATGTTTGGTTCACTGGCCACTTTCCTATCGGATATTTCGTTATCCTCACCTTTTTGTGTTTTATTGATGTATTTGTTTCACACACATTTTGCGATCCAAAGCGAGTATAGCAAAGAGCAAGGTTACGGCATCCATGACGCGCTTTATGTTGTGGTACGTGTATTTTCTTTTCTCTCCATATCTTTTTTGTAACTGTCAGCTAGGGGAAAAAAAGGAAGGAGAGGGTAAATAAAAGAGTAAGGGAGTGGGACACAAAGTTGAAAAGGAAGGGAAAAATGAGAAGGCCAGAGCGCAATCGTCCATAGGAAACTTTGCGACAGCACATCCTAGTCTGTCTAGTCGCCATAATAGTTTCTTTCCGCAAGCGAACAATGATCAATGTCCTCTGTATTGCCCCACCACACAACAAAATCCTTGCCCCAACTCTGTTTCCAGTGAACAGTAACAGAGTGACGGGAGAGAAGCACATACACAAAAAAGAGAGAAATAGAGATGTAAGTTCCTTGATGTGTATTCTTTGTTTCCCGCAAGACATCTGTTACAAAAATGGGGAATGTGGCAAGAGACAACAGAACCCACCTGCAGCAGAAAATAGCATGCCAACCCAGACAAGGCCACCCCTGTATCCATGGCTGCCGAAGTGACGTAGTTGTACCGTTTCCACCAGGCGTAGTGGTACCGCTTTGCATACCACATGAAGATAAAGCCTAGTAAAATGCCATTCGGGTAAAAGTATGCTTGTGCTGGCGGCATATTCGATGTTGCCGCAAGCAGCACTGGGAAATGGACCTTTTGCAGCCACCGCACACGAGGATATCGTCGACTAAGATACCACACTGGAATCGGCAGCAGTGCTCCTAAAATAAAGCCCCACTGGACAATTGCGTACTGTGATCCCATTCCAAACATTCTGGCGGGCCCGATAACGCCCCATATGACTGATGCGGAATAGAAGGCTATTGATGGTTGGATTTCAAAAAAGAAAGATAATGAGTGCGGATACCACTTTTTTGTTGGAAGACGCGTATTGTTTTTCTACAAGTCCAACTCCTCAAAGAAAATAACACTCAACTGTTGGTGTTGCGGCATGTCCATGGATAGTCAGCCTTGGTGCAGATATTTGGGCGTACGCGGAGTAACCAGTCGGTAGTGGCAAGATTGACAAGGCCTGCAATGATGCTGGAAATGATCTGGACCCAAAACATGATACGAGGCGGGATCTTCATGTAGTGGCCAAGCTTGAGGTCTTGTGTAAATTGCAGAGCCTGAACATTGGTGATGTATCCGTACGCCTTGAAGGTGACATTCGCAATGGGATGACCAGGCATTAGATAGCCAATCACGTACTCGGTAATCACGTTCAAACCCGGCTGTTGGTTCGTCACCGCCTGGACCACACCCACTGGCAATGCGAAGACAAAGGCAATCACCAATGATAGAATAAGGTAGTACCACGGCAAGTAGTGCCACCGTACAACTGTCAGGATCGACAGTGCTAATGAGATCAGGAAGAGTGCGCCGTACCACCATTGTGGCACCTCCTTGTACTCCTTCATCATTTGCGAATGAATGTCGGCATCGATTGAAGGGGCTGAAGCCATCGAAGACGAAGACGACGATGACATTGAGGCCAAGGCTGCCCGCCATTGCCTTCGGATCTGCTCGCCATGATAAAGTGCAACGTGAGTCAGCGTCGCAGTCAGGCCTGCAAAGCCAATGCCATATGTTAGGGCAAAGAACGAATCCATCCTCAGCGGTCCATAGGCCTCGTACTTGGCTGGATCTAGCACATTGTCTGTCATAACCATTGATTTGTCATAGGGCGTGCCATCGTCGCGGAAGAGATCCGCTGTAAGGATGGGAAACATTTTCGAGTTCCATAGGTTGCTGTAGTAGGCAATGGGTGCTACTATCCAGGCAATGACAATGAACCCAACCAAGATGTTGACCTGTGCCCACCAAGGAGTCACCAGTGGTGCTAGGGCTGAAGTCGACGACGCCCAGTCGAGCGAGATTGTGCCAATCCCGAGACCATTGGATCCGGTGAGTTGTGCCAGTACGACGTTATCAGGTTTGATCCAACAGAGGACTGAAAGTGCTGTCAATGCTGGAAAAATGTAGTTTGGGAACCAATACCTGCGTAATTTGTGTTCGTGTTTAGTCCGTTAGTACTCTGGTTCATCAGAGGGAATGGGTTGAGCAACGTGTGAGATGTGTAGGGAAAGGGGGTGTGGAGGGAAGGAATGACAAATCTCGACCACAGATAACAGCCACAAGCAGTGTACCATAGAAACACAGAAATTGACCATTGGCGGGTTGGTTGGCGGGGTGAAAAAAAACAACAGATGAGAAACAGTGTACTCTTACCAGACAAAGGACCCGGTCGTGACGAGAGCAAAGTAGCGCATTCTGCTGAGTCCCTTGTAGTACCCCGAGCAGTCCTCACTTTTTTGTTCGTGCAGCGTCCGGAAAAGGGCGACAGTGACAAGATTGGCAGGCCAGATCATGTGTGCAGGTTTGACAAGGAACTTGCGGAGTACACCGGCCAGGGAGAAGCCAGTGATTTGGGTGGTCAGGATGAGAAGGAACCCAGCCAAGAACCCTTGGTCATCGTTGTAGTACTTTCGTTGGAGGATAACAATATCCACTTTTGTGTATTGTATTGTGGGGTGTTGTTTTTTAGGCGGAGTTCCACAGACGAGAAAGAGATATACACATGTACATTGGTCAACAAGAGAATGAACAGGGCTCCTCTTATCTGCCAGAGAAGCAATTTGCATCAAGATTTTTTTCCACCACCTATACAGCCAAGCTCACAAACAAAATATAATTCAAAAACGAGGCTCATTCTGCTCTTTCTTTCTTTCTTTCTCTCTTTCTCTCATTGTCTTACCTGCGTAGGCAGTACCCGAGCTACACGCGACGGCGGTACCAATTAATGCATGCTCCTTAATGTTGAACGGTCCCGGGTTGAAGGAGAATTCGTAACCAAAGACGCGAAATTTTTTTGTGGAGAACGTACGCGCCATTAGGTTCCCAATGGGAAGTGAAACAAGAGACACGACTGTGTACGTGATAGCTACCGGGTTTTGACGCAAATAAAAAAATTGATTGACAAACGACACAATGATGCTGAAGAAGAGCGATAGAAACCACATTCGAAACGTGTTGGTCGGCATTGTTGGATCGTCCGTTACTTTGTAGACACGTTAAAAAAAAGGCCAACGATAAGAGAAAAAAACCAAATAGGTTATTGGGTCGAAAGAAATGATCTGTACAACCACAGGTCTAGCCCTTGCAAGCAAACAGATCTTGGATGAGCGTTATAGAAAAAAATTGGTCCTACCAGGAACAATAGCACGCACTTCTTCGATAGGCGAGTTGTCTTTGGATGACTTGCGTGAAATGTATGATATTTGTGATTCCACGTCATACTCGCATCTCTTTTCATTCGGTTCTTCTAGCCATGTGCCTGCTGCTGTTGCTGGTGGTACCTGTTGCTCGCTTTTGGTGGTTTGAGCGGCGACACCCGCTGCTGTTTCTGTTTGTTCCTTGTCCTTCTCCGTCCATAGTACATCTGCGACAGGGGCTGTCAAGATACTGCTAGAGTCGGTCTGCAAAAGACTCGCGCGATCACCATCAGTCCAAGTTAGGACTGAAGACGGGGCGATAGTTGACGGTCCAGAAGCATCGGAGGTTGTCGTATCTCTAGTGCTAAGCCGTTCCACAGGTAAGGGAAACGACGACTCTAGCATGTTTTCGCCCCGGCCATGATTATCTGCTGCAGAACGATCGTGCTCTCGTGGCTCTACTGCGCTACTCTTCCTTGTATCCTGTTCGTTCATGTGGAAAGATCACAACAAAATCAGTTTGGGATGATCGATATGATCGATCGTGGGAGATGAAAACAATAGATAATAATTAAAACAATGCGTGTCTGGTAGTCTAGAAGAGCAAACAATGTGAAGGTGGCTAGGGACTGTGGGAAAACACAACTTTTGCCGGTATCTGATATCTGCAATAAAGGGAACAAACAGAGTGCCAGAGAGCGCACAGGCTGAGTAAAGAGGATGAGAGTGAGCAAAACTAAAGAGGGGCCAACCCAAGTGAGGAGAATGAAATCAAGCCCATAGTTCTGAATGATATACTTGGCAAGAGTGAAAGGCTGAGAGGGGGAGGGAAAGGGGGAATGTAGGCGCGACAGCCCAAAGACATTCTCATATCAGGGTGGGATGTGATGGTCCATGGTCCATAAAAAGCAAGGGCCATTCCAAGGTGAGGCGCGCTTCTATACTACTCCCAGACTTTTGGGTAGGGATGGGAACATGGTTATCGTCACTCCATATCTTGTCCACTTTAACTTGCTTGGTAAATACACTCAAAGTTACAGCACTGCGAACAGAGCATGCATTTATTATATTGTTTTCATTTTTTTTTATTCGAGCGAGATGCAATATGGTTGTATGAAAGAGAATAGACAGACACAGACGTGGAGGGGTTTGAAAAAAAGAGAGCAGGTGAATAATTACAAAGAAACTGTTGGGGGAGCAGCAAAATAAAAAAAGAAGCGAAGGACTATATACAAAAATCATGGATGCAGGAGGGAAAGAAGTATGGGAAGTCAGAGAGAGAGAGAGAGAGAGAGAGAGTACAAGTATCATTCCCAAGTCGTTTAAAGCGCCGTGTTGTGTTTTAAAACCCAGAGGATGTAATCAAATTCTTCAGCTTGCGCTGCTTGACCATGCCAGAGGTCATGAGCCTCTTGGCAACTTCAATATCCTGGATGGCCTTGGGCGAGAGACCCTGCAAGGCTGGATCCACAGGCGACGACGACTTGCTGCTCTTGCCCGACTTTTTCGACGAAGGCGAGGCTCCTACGCCACTCAAGCCGGCTTGATTCAGGATACGCTCAGCCATCTCGATGCGCTTGGTCTCGCCACGTTCGCTTCGCCACTCGGCCAGCAATGCGCGGCATTGATCCTGGAGCGCACGAGAGCTGCGTGTCTCGCTCAGTGGAGCCTCGACGACACTTGCGGCATACGCAAGACTCTTTGGTTCTGACACGCTCAAGTCGGTCAGTAGGAAGTGCTTCATCAGATCATACCGGAGATATCGTGCAGTCATACCAAGAGCATTACCGTCGTGAAGCGACTCGTATGTGAGGTTGGCGTTGCCTTTATCACGGAGCAGCGTGTACAGCTCTGAACCTGCGACAGATGTGATGCCGCTGAGGTTTCCATTGCGCAGATATTTGTGGAACGGAGTGAGGCCACGGCTGTCTGGCTCGTTGACGCTCAAGCCGCACTCAAGCATCAAAAACTTGGTTGCTTCCAAAGCAAGGGTATAATTGCGAGCGAACTCGAGCAAAATATGCAGAGCCGTGTGTTGCAGCTGTGTCGTCACCGCGCCCATCATTGCACCGTTGCGCTGGAGTGCACGCAGCACTGTCATGAGATCTTCAGGTTGATAGTAACAAACAACATGAATGGCAGACACTTCAGCCAGCATAGAATATGCAGGCAGAGGCGCCAGGGCATCAGGACTCTGGCCCGAGGACAGGATAAACCACTCGACCATGTCGGCATTGCCCTGTTGACAAGCCTCCCACATATTCTGAGGCTGCCGTGGCTGCTGTCGCGGTGGGAACTCGTACCGTGCATATTCAGCCGAGTGCGACGTCATGGCAGAGATGCGGCGCGAGTCCCGTGCCGGAATGATGGGGACACCACCCGAAGAAAACGAACCGGTCGAGCTACCACTGCTCACTGACATGGAGCGGGATGACGGTGCCATGCCTGTCGAGATGTTGGACACGGTCGACATTTTGCGGCGTTGAGGGACGGGTGGCACTGGTGGTGCCATGGATGGTGGTGGTGGCAAACGAGGAGAGTGGCAATAGTCTTGATCTCGTGGAGAGATGGACGGCAGCTCTTGTGATCGCACCTGAAGATCGGGTTCGTGTTGTGGAGGCAGTGGAAAGTCGCTGACCTTGATCGGTAGGCTTTGAATCAACTTGGAGGGCTTGGGGGTTGTGGACCTGGGCGGCACTGGAGCTGAGATGTGCTTGCTTACCTCGTCCTCTTGCTCCTCAGCGATTGTGAGGGCCTCAAGCTGTCTTGCCAAAAAGCTGCTTGGCTTCTTGAGAAGCACACAGAGTGTGTCAATAATCTCATCTAGCATAGGTCGTTCCATAGGGTTGGCACTCCAACACCTTGTGTAGAGGTCTTGGTAGACTAGGTCTGTGCCTGGAACTGGCTCTTCCCGCTCGCCTGCAAGAACCATTTGAACGACATTGTTGACGAGCTGACCATTGTGCTGAATGCCAAGGCTATCAAATGGAGGACGGCCACTTGAAATCTCCCAAAGGATCATACCAAGTGAATAAATATCACATTCGGGAGAGTATTTGGCAGCAGTCTGAGTCTTGATGAGCCTTTCTGGAGCAATGTAGCACCATCGTGCGTAATACTCGCGAGAAGAGAGCACCTGCGAGTCTCGAGGCGATCCAAAGTCGGAAAGGAAGGCCGAGCCGTTTTCGTCAATGAGAATGCTGGCCGAGTGCAAATGACGGTGGCGATAACCCTTTTGGTGGATATATCGGAGGCCTAATGCAATGTCAAGTGCAAGGTTATAGCGGTCGGCCCAGGAAAGATGGGGATGGAAATTCGAGAGATACGAGTGCAGTGTGCCATGTTCGTTGTGCTGGAGAACCAAATGTGGCAGGCTGGTCGAAGGTTCAATTGTATAGCCGTGGAGTTGCTGGATCTTTTGACATGCCTTGAGTTTGGTGAGAAGGCGCACCTGAATGATAATCAAGGGAAAAGTGGCATGATACAAGTCATTAGGGTAAAAAAAGAGAGAGTGAGTAACTTTAAGGTTGGACAAGATTAATACTAGCCGAGCAGCAATGAAAGGGAGGAGGGGAAACAGACAGACAGACAAAGAGAGAGAGAGAGAACCGAATGCAGGAATGTATGCCACATCAGCAACAACAGTGACTACGGCTATAAACAAACAACAAACAAAAACAGTCGCTTGCAGGTTGGTGGTAGACATGTGCATGTTTCGTGGAGGAAACCAACACATACGCATGCACACACACACATATACACACACACTCTCTCTTTGCTGCAAGTTCACTTTGGGGGTTGTCTATCTTACCTCTTTGTCAATGGTGGAGATGTCACCAAAGGGCTCGCGAATCTCGACGTCGTACTCGCCCCACCGTGCAGTATGAATCGCCCCAAATCGGCCAGGCACATGGCTGTTGTAGCACACGCGGGTGAGGTCATGGAAGGGGATATATGGGGTATATAGTTGCAGGATGTGGAGAATCTCCTGCTCGACTGGCACCACAGGAACCGTCATGCTGGGGCTTTTATTTTTGTTATGGTCCTTGGAGAGAGAAGGAGAGGGGAAGGAAGATACGATCTGGACCTGTTATACAGGGACCTAATTGTTTATGTGGAGTAATACAAAATACACACCAGGATAAACAGTGAGTGGGGAGGAGAGGTATTGAAGGGTGGGTGAGCACACACACACAGACAAGAGATAAAATAAAATGAACGGAGTGAGAGCAAGAGAAGGGACAACTGAGAGCGAGGGAAGGAGGGAGGGGGGAATACAAAAAAACAAATAATAAAAACATGCGCAGGACCCACCACATGAGAGGTGACAGCGAGAGAGTTTGTTCTTTCTCCACTGACAGCTCGCGTGTGTGTGGTTGGGGGAGGGGAGAGAGTTGTTTCTTTTGCCTCGCGCAAACACATCCACGAGAACGAGAAACATATCGCACCAGAGAGGTCCTGTCCCTTTTTTGTCTTTCAGTAGGTTGTTTGCCAGCCCACCGTTATAGAGGACCGTCTAGTACCCGAGAAGGGGCCGGGCCAATCAGTCGTTTCTAGACAGCCGATTCGATCGCATCACCAAAAATGATAACCTTTTTTTTCCAGCTGGCTTTGATGGTGGATGATGGCGGGTGATGGAGGGTGATGGATGGGGTGATAGGGTGAGGTCTGTGGAATCTTCCTAAAGATTCGTCTTTCTTGGCTTTTCTACAAGGAAACAGCCGTCTTTGTCAGCAGTACCGTCATTGTTGCTGGAAATGAACGGTTAAAAAAAGGAAGAGAAAAGGAGGGAAGAGCGACTTACAATGCTCTCTTTTTTCGTTGTGAACCAACCAGAAGCAGCAAAGTCTGGCCGAGGTGGGAAGAGGGGGAGGTTGATGAGTTGAAAAAGGGGAAGAGGGAAGGGAGGAGAGGGGAATGACACTTGGCACGGTTTCAGGAGGCAGAGGGACGATGAAGAGTTTGCGTGTGGAGACAGTGGAAGAGACACCTCTTGAGTAGAGAGGAAAGATTGGAAGGGTGGGATGGCAGTGGTGGAAAATGCCAAAGGGAACAGAAGAAGAAGAAAAAAAAAGAGGAGAGAAAAAGAAGGAATGGGAGGGGGGAGAACGACGACGTTAAAAAGAAAAACAGGCAGCCAGGAAGAGTCAAAGAGCGAAGCTGCTTTTGGCTGAGGGTGGGCTGGAGGATGGATGGGGGGAGGAGGGAGGGAGAAAGGGTGCTAAACACACACTCATTCACACCCACTTTATTTTTTGAATAATATGAATTGAAAAGCCTATTCATTCATTTTTTAAAGAGAGTGGATATATATGTTTGGTACTACTATACCCATAGACAAACACACCTCCGTCGCACCACTCCACCATTGCACAAGACAAGTGAAAGAGTAGAAAAATACGAGAGAAGGAAGAGAAAGAATTTGATGAACACAGCGAGAGAAAGCATGCACATTCGTGTGTTTGTACGTACAATACGTGGTTTGATAAAAAAAATGGGGGAGAGAGGAAGTGTTGTTGGTTTATTTTATTGCTTGGTGTAAAAAGGGGGGCAGATGCAATAGAGGGCACGCGAAGAGAACAGTTGGATATAGACAACAAGCATCTCAACGAAGCAACATGACGGCAGAACAGTAAAACAAGGTGGTAAAGAGAAGTAGAGTAATAACATCCATCATAACAAAAAGAGGAGTGGGTGTGCCTTTGCATGGTGTTGATGAGGGGGGTTCTGCTGCAGGCCATCATGACGCGCGGTTGACTCGGAGTATGCGTGTGCGTCGATCGCCTCCGAGGCACATCTGAAGGTTAGGTCACTCCTCTCTTTTCTGCATTTTCTGACATGGTGGGCAACACCAATCGCCGCATTCACATATGACCACAACTAATTCGGCCAAATACAGCCAAACACTAGGCCCTTCGTAGAACAACAACTTTCCGGTGCATTAGTTGCACGCGCGCATGCACTACACTTGTCCTCTTGTTAATCGCAGAAGAGGAGAAAAGATCCACAAAAAGTAGTAGTGCATTGGCCTGCGTAGTTATGCTCAGCTGTGGAGATGGGAAAGAGAGTGTGTGAATGCGCAGGTGCTTTTTGGGGAAAGAGAGGTGGGGCCCAAGCTATGAAAGCTGTGCAATGACAGACACGAACCTATTTTGTGGATGAGCACTTTTTCGCTAACCCGTGCTTTACACTCTTTTATCGGGTCGTAGTTGCTGTGTTTCTTCTCACTTTGTCTCTCCTACAAGCTTTTTTTTTCTTGCGTAGAAAAAACAACATGTGTGGGTGAGTGCAACAACTAACACATGAGTACACCCAAAAGAGTGTGTGGATGTCGCGGGGTCATTGAGATGGAGATGGCGTTTTCTCTTCTTTTCTCGTTCTGTTGAGGCTCTCACTCCTACGCTGACATGCGCACCTCTTGTATGAACAATGTTCTCAATAATAGACGAGGTGCGCTGTCGGAAATCGCCTGCCTAGTCGAGTCTCTCTAACCATGAACCGCTTCTATCCCCTCTTGAGGGAAAGAACGACAGCAAGAGAAAAAAAGAAGGTATAATCATCAACCTCATGCATACCCTAGGCAGGTTTGTGTAGACTGTGCTGTACAGGGCGTAATTTGAAGGTCGCTATTACAGGAACACAGTTGGCTCGCATTGTCCCTCGCTCCTTTTTTTTTTGTCGCCACGGTCGCTTATTTTTTTTTTCTGATTGTGCTGCTTACAGCATCCGTGTATTCGGGAACAGGCGATTTTTGTGTCATCAAGGGATCACATCTCTCTTGCGCTCTGTCCACAAGCGTCGGCGAAAAATAAAGAAAGGAAAGAGACGTCTCGATCATCTACCCTTGGGTCTTTCGCGAACCTTTGTTTTTCAGGTACACTAGGTGTTGTACTCAACATAAACACGTTATCTGGTCCCCCCACCCCGAGGGAAGTGCTAGCTGGTTGGATGAGCTTTTTTTTCGTTCAATTTGACAAGGACGCTAATAAGCCCTTTTGGTCACCGCTAAAAGGAGCAAAGACGAGCCTGCGACTGATATATTAGACTTTTTAAACAACTACTATTTGCAGCGACCTGGTGAACAGTGGCCAATAAATATGGTTTATTGCTACCATCTTCCTAAAGTCAAACCACACTCAGCACGATATTGCTAGTCTGGGGACAGGGAGGGAAGGGGAAGAGGAGAGAGCGAGCGAGAGAGAGCGAGAGGGTATATCGAAATAGCCATATTTTTTTTAATATACCCAACAATTTGTCCAATTCCTTCGAGGAATGAGATGAATTTTGCCGCGCATTGATGAAATATCCAAAGATCTTCCGTTCACCATAGGAGAAAATTTTGGAGGAGCTACTTTAGAGTGAAATGAGTGTCAAGAAGGGTGAGTCAGGCCCACTTATTCAGGTGCAATTCTTTTCCCGAAAACAATACGCCCCCTATATCACTTTTTTTCCCAATTCACCTCCTTAGGCAACGATGAATAGGGCTAAAATGAAATGACCTTGTCCCAAAGAAAAAAAAAGATAAAGAAAGCGCAAGAGTGTTTGCTGCAGATAGACCAGTCTCGGATAGCAAAAAAAAAAAGAAAACTCAGCAGTGAACTTTACAATGCTGGTGGCCCGTTTGTCTCCAGTCTATTAACTCTTTTTTTTTTTTTTCTTTTCCGCCCTTCCCATCCATCCGCCGCACACTGGTAACAACAATAACAAAACAACAATGGGGTTGCTGGGAACTCAGCCATGCTGGTACTCACCCTCATATCTTTGGCTCAAGGGCTTGGAAGCACGCACCAGGCCCACTTTTTTGCTCAATTTTCCCATCTGTAGAATGTTACGCTGCAACACAAGGGCAGTGCAACACAATCCCTACCGTTATCCTACTGGACAAAGCCCTCCCAAATGTACACCCGTTTTGTACCGTAATATTGGTACTCTTACCCACGTTCATAATGGGGCACGGTCAACAAGAAACAAGCCTGTGTATTTCTCACAAGAAGAGAACAGTGAGTTCAACGTATCCCTCTAAAAGTAGCAAGTGTGCAAAAAGGTCGTTTTTTTTATCAATTATTTGTTAGGGTCTCTCCTCCTCTAGTACTGTCGATCAGTAACAAAAATACAATACTACTATTTACTACTAATAGCCAATGTCACGTTTTACTTTTTATGAAAAAAGGTACTTTAGGTTCCAGAACACCTGCCTCCCTTTTAGCTACTCCAGACTGATTCGAATAGCAGTTATATAGTTTCGTGTTTGAAATGGTGTTAAAAAAAGAACGCGTCTAGAAGAAAGTACACGCGCCTTGATATTTGCCTCCTGGGCGTACTCTCTATTCTTTTCTGTAACCTTTTTGTCTGGTCTCCGAGGAGAAATCAAAGAGGGATAATGGTTATTTCTTTTTTTTCTTCCAAGGAACTATTCTACAAAAGACAGTACGTGCACGAGAAGCACGTTATCAAAGGTACTATCTGCAGTGACATGTGGAGAAATAGTTGATTCTTTTTTCCTTTGTTCGCTCTCAAAAAAACTAAAACGATGGCGCGTGCAGATAGTGCAAGTCTTGCATGATTACAGCCCATTGAATACATGGATTAAGCACCCTCTTTCTATCCATCTCCTCTGTCTGTCATGCGGTGTTTATACTTGCGCTCAGCATATTGTGGAAATATGTGTGTGTATACTCTGTGTCTATGTCTATATGGTATTATTATCCTAAAACACTGTTTCCGTTCGCCCCACCAAAGCTGCAATAGCTTTACTTACCATTGCTACAACAACAGCAACAATCAACAAGCAGCTCATGCGAAAAAAGCTATGACAAACGTAAAATAAAAGCAATGGCCCTTGCTCTTTCATTTAACCGATCAAAAAACGGGTCTGACTTTCTTAAAAAACAAACTTTAGCTTTTTGCCTTCTATCAGCTCGGACTCATCATTTAACCTCTTCCGTGATTATTTTATTAATCCCTTTCTCCTTCAAGATCAACAGCTCGTATTACTGCTAGAGGGGCTTGAGGCCACAGGATCATTAAACTAGCCAATATGGAGTGAGCAATGTGGAGGAGGCTAGTGAAAAAGTGAGGGAACAGAGGGAGAGAGGGGGGGAACAAAGAAAGCGAGACATGGCGCAGTGGGAACTACTGTGACATGGCAATGCGTCGGAAAGATTTGCCGTGTCTGACATTTGATGACAAAGGTGTTCTTCACCCCGAGAGAGAGCAAGAGGTGAACCATTCCCAATGTTGCTTGAGAGCATTGGAATGATAGCCAATCCGAACCTAGTAGAAACTCTACCCTATCTACTTGCATGTTTGGGCGTATTCTTTCATGTTCTACAACTACATGTTTGTCACACGGGGCTCATTCTTTTTACTTTTTCCTGTGCCTTGGATTGGTTTGCGATTCATTATGGTTCTCGAACTTTTCTCATATGTACATGTTGGCACAGCAGCAGATAGGAAAAGACCCTCAAAAGTGTTGAGAATGGGGGTGGTTGATAGTCTACTGTACTTTCCGCATGCGAGTGTTTGTGATAGTTTGGGTTTGGCTTGATTTGCGTCCAGCGACCGTTGGAACAAAAATAAAAACAAAAAGGCGGGGGTAGGGGCTGTTGGACAGCTCATCCTTACACCAAGCTCTACAAAGCAAACAATCATCTATATGAATGTGTGTATTATTTTTTCTCGTGAAAAAACAGTATCCAGCATCCACAAACAAAATATGAAAATGGATAATGGGTGGGGTGAACATTAAAAAATGTCTACGAGATAGGAGGCAAAGCAATTGCTGTGTATAGCATGCAATAGCATATTTGTGCACGATGCACGAAAATGAAGAGACACAAAAGTCAAACATTTTCATGTGTTAGATGTCTATTCACTAATTCACCCACATGCAAGCAAGCTCTCACTGTCTAACAGATATGGAGAAAAAGAAAAAAAAACATCTTTGACAAAGTAGAATCATGAGCGAACTTGGAGTTTTTTTTTATTTTTTAGTACGAGGAGGTGGAGTAACATCAAGAGAAGAAAGCGCCCAACTCTGGATTGGTCCAAGCCTTTTAGGACAGGATTTAGAGCATTTCTCCACGTCGGCTCTTGTTTCTTCATAATCTTTCACGCTCCACATACTCTCATGTCTCCACATGCAATTCACTTGACTTGTTGGAGAAATATCTATTTTCTTTTCTTGGGATGGCACTTTCATTGTGCAGCTCAACGCATGTCACACTGCTTGATAGACATACTTTTGTTTCTCTCACTATCTTTTCCACATACACTGGACACTTTGCCATTTGCACAGCCGTGACCCTGTATGTGTTTGTTGTGAATCCAGTAATATCAGTATTCCTTTTTCTCTATTAAAGAAACAGCAGCTTGTTGAGGTGTTGTGGTGTTACGACTTATTACTAATTTGTTTTCTCGTCTTCTCAATCTTTCGTCTTCTCTCTCTTTGTCTTTCTCTCAGGCTAGCATTCTAGCCATTGTGTTTTCATACCAAACATCCCTCGACCCACTACTCCACATAGACTTTGCCACCAAAATGGTGCGAGCTACCAGAGGCACGTGACTGAATCAGAAAACACACAGGAGAGGATGCATCATTTCATCTCTGGGTACACTTTACATTGCACAACACCACATTCAACCATACCATGGGTAAGGCTTGCCCTGCGTTGTCTATGTTTGTCACTTACATTCTTCAATGACTTTTCTTGTAGTGCTTTGTTTACCCTCTCTTGATGCACGATCCCAAGGAGGAACAAAAGTACAGGACGATGACAGGGAGCTTGTTTCACCATAGTGCCGTACCTTCCAAAGGCTGGACAGGCACATTTGTCAGCATCACCCACAGCTACATGTCTTTTTCAGGGTTAATGGATGTTGCAGCAGCATAATGCAGATGGCAGCTTCCATCTCGCTCTCCTCCACTTCCAGGAAGTCGTGTATAGACTATTGTACTAGACTCCTTCTAAATACGCGACCATTTCTGCCAAGGGCCAGAAGTCTTATTGGATTGTTTAAGATGTGTTCTAGCAAGACTCCCTGACCTTTGTATAGCGAAGGAAGGACAAAGAAGACTGGATATGAATGAAAGGGTCCATAATATCATCACTTTGCTGTTCACCCCACCCCTTTTCTACGCTCTCCTATTACTTTCTTTTGCAATCCTGATATAAAGACACGCATGCTAATATTTCTTTTTTAATGGTTACTAGGAGGAATTTTTTCACGTCTGTTTTCAAGATTATGGGGCGAGAAGGAGGTGCGCATCTTGATCCTTGGTCTAGACGGCGCAGGAAAGACAACGATATTGTATAGACTGCAGGTTGGCGAGGTCATCACCACTATCCCTAGTAAGTCTTTTTGTTTTTGTTGATGTAGGCTGCTATGATACCATACTTGTCTTTTTCTCAGCCTCATAGTCATCGATACGACCTTTTTGAACTCTTTTTTATCCCATCATATGCTAATGCTTGGGTTTTTTCCCCACTTCGTTTTCATATAGCAATTGGTTTCAATGTCGAAACAGTACAATACAAAAACATCAAATTCCAAGTATGGGATCTTGGAGGACAAACATCGATCCGCCCGTACTGGCGCTGCTACTATGCAAACACGGATGCAGTTATTTACGTGGTTGATTCAGTCGATCGGGATCGTGTGTCGACCGCAAAGGAGGAGCTCATGGCGATGCTCGAGGAGGAGGAGCTCAAGGATGCTGCATTACTGGTCTTTGCTAACAAACAGGACATGAATGGTGCCATGACGGCTGCCGAAGTCTCTGATGCTCTGGGCCTTAGCACTCTTATGAACCGCCAATGGAGTATCTATAAGACAAGTGCCGTCAAGGGCGAGGGTCTGACAGAGGGCTTGGACTGGTATGAGATAATATTTTCCTACTTGTTGGTTGTAGTCGATGCTGCAAGTATGTGCTCCTTTTTGTGGCCGATGGATACTGAAACGATTTTTTTTTTATTTTTCGTTCTGTATTAGGTTGATTAATGTTATGCAAGGCGCCAAGTAATTACGATAGTGACATCAATATCAACGACAACAATCGCCATAGAGGTTAGCTTTTTTGTAGTCTCTGACAAAGGGAGCGACGCTCTAGACCAAGGTCATGCCGACATTGCAGTTCTCCTTTACCTCCTCTTCTCTATTGCAAGCTCTGTTCAGCCTGTTTCTATTTTTTTCCCCATGTTTTTATTCTAGAGAGCACCCCCATCCATTTACCCCATCCTCTCTGATGTATATACTGATTCTGTATTGCGTGCAGGGATGGCTTCCATGGCACTTGCTCATTCTTATCATCCATTGCTTTTTTCTCTTTTCTTTTCTTTTAATGAAAAATATTATACCACAAAGTGGGGGGGGCGGTTGTATTATGTAAAAACGAACTGTAATTTTACAAGAAATCTGATTCTACCTCCTAACTCCATGTTTTCTTCAAGATCGAGATGTCACCGAGTTTTGTGCACGGGCAACCATGGCCTGTGTCCAAGCATCATCAGCCATTTGCCGAACACTGTTGGTCAGACTCGACGTGCGGTTGATCGGCTGTGATGAATAGGACGATGATGAAGGTGCGTTGCTGCCACTACCCATGTAGGCTGCTTGTGGTGGGTAAATTCCACTAGAGCTAGAGACCCTCGTAGCTGCCGACATGGTTGGCGACGAGCCTGGGTCAGAGCCAAGTGAGGGAGACGAAGCTGT
Source organism: Actinomortierella wolfii (assembly GCA_016098105.1). NCBI lineage: Eukaryota > Fungi > Mortierellomycota > Mortierellomycetes > Mortierellales > Mortierellaceae > Actinomortierella > Actinomortierella wolfii. Next base: position 36,802 of record JAAAIY010000109.1, read on the forward strand.
CATGGGTGGCGACATTGGTCGCACGGTTGCGTTATAAGGTTGGTCTGAGGTGCTAAAGAGCGTTGCGGCCTTGAGAGGTGGGGAGGAGCTACTGCTGAAGCTGCTTCTGGGACGATCATGGAGGGGAGGCGAGATAGGGCGGCCAATATCAATCATGGCCGCCGATGGTGACTTGCTTCTCATCGTAGGGGATGACATGCTGCTGGGCTTTGTAGGGTATGTGGTGGTCGACTGGTGGGCCACGGTTGCCACGGCCTCCAGAGGATCCGGCGATGGTGAACCTCGGCGAGGCGTGCTCGACTCACTGCTAGATTGACTGCTGCCGTTGCCATAGTAGCTATAGCCGCTCTTGGCCACTAAGGTGGCATTATCAGCCTTCATTGGCGGCGTGAGCGGTGGAGCTATGGTGTCACGTCCTTCAGAAGTAACAGGGTTGGCTGAGGGCAGTTCTTGGCTTACCGGTGCCGAGCCGGCATTAGACGAAGTGGCCTGTTGTGCACGCTTGTTGTAGTAATAGGCTTGAGCCAGGTTATCAGTCTGGGGCGAGGTTCGCGATTTGTTTGGACCACCGGTGGAGGATTCTCCGTGCTGGTGCTGCTGATAACGACGCGAGTCCATGTTGGCCATGGTGCTGATCAGTGACCGCGGTCCATGGCGTGGCGAAGTATCGCTCGACTCGGACCGGCGGCCTGCCGACCCTGCAGTCGGGGAGAGCGGCGGACTTCCGGGAGTGCTTGGGACACTGCCATGACCGCTACCAGATCCGGGGCTTGCCAGCGATGACGTTGCGTGCGGACTGGTGATCGTTGCGGTAGTCTGGGGCGAGAGTGACGCTGCGGAGCCTGAAACGGTGCTTGCGGTGGTAGCAACAGCATTGGCGGCCACAGTGTCGACGGAGAGAGTCGAGCTCTTGGCAGCACCCTTGCCAAGACTCTGCGAGGCAGTCGCTGTTGTACCCGAACTACCTCCCGACTGAGGGGAGGCAGCCCGGTTCCGGGTCATCCAGTTGGTCTGGCGCGGTGGCGGCGAGAGCGAGGTCAACGCCATCATGCGGTTATAGGCCAGCGAAGGGTCTTCTTCCGGAGGTGGAGGGTTGGGACGTGTGGTTGTGATCGGGAGCGCTGTCTGGGGCTTGAAGGCTTTGGCGTCGACCGATCCTCGGTTTCCTGCTCCTCCACTCGAAGATCCACCGTTGCTGCCTGTATTGGCTTGAGACGAGGAGCCGGTACCCGTCGTGTTTGAGTCGGATTTCGAGCGCAAGCCTCGGCCCTTCAACTTGGGAGGGACAAGCCGCTTCGATCCCGAAGCTGTGCGTGACAAGAACGAGCCAAAGGATGTCTTTCCCGATGCTGGTGAAGGCGAGTTTGGCAACGACTCGTCACCAGCGGCCTTGGCACCACTGTTGCCAGAAAGATTGAGCGGCGATGTTGGCATCTCCAAGGACGACTTGATGCCCCGTGACTCGAGTTGGGCCGCATGCAGCTGAATGGATGCCCGAGCCTCAGATGGCATAGGTGGTGGAGAAGGTGCAGACGTAGGTGAGGACGACGACAGGCCTGTACCTAGGGTGTCCTCGACAAGACCAGGGCCATCCAGGTGCTTCTGCTTCAGGAACTTGCGGTGTGTGCTTTCGTCGTAGTACGGGTCTGGATAGTCATACTGGGCCCACAGCGACTCTTCAGCTAGTCGTGCGGCTTCCTCTGCCATTTGTGGACACTGGATCGAGACCTTGGTCAGCTCCTCGATCGGCGCACCTTCAATGCCTCGGAGAGGATGATGACTGCTGGTAGGTGTCATCGGTTCGATGCCACTGTTGCCAGTCGAGGACGAGGTCTTATTGGCCGCTTCAGAGCCACCTTTATTCGATTTGGTGTTCGATCGAGACTTGTTGGAAACCGAGGACGCAGCGCCAGATACCGCTACCGAGGAGGCGAGCGTGGTAGCGCTTGTGGCCGCAGTAAGGGTAGTAGGTGTGGGAGGGATGTCGGAGTCATTCATGAACGTGGCATAGGATGCCCCTGCTGATGCCTCTCGACGGTGGCCTGGCCACCAACGGCCCTTGGGGGCCGATTTCTTGTCGGTCGTCGGAGATACCTCCTTCTCCTTGGTGTCCTTCTTTTTGCCACCACCACTGCCACTGCCACCAGCGCCGACAACAACACCAAGCAGTGTTCGGCTGGTCTTGTGCTGGAGCTTAGACTTTGTCGTAACGGCAGCAGAGGTATTTGGCGACGACGGCGGATCCGAGGCAATACCAGAGTCTTGGTTCACCTGAAATGCGGCGTCCAGCGGCGAGGCCCTACCAAGGGTAGACAAGGGCCGTCGGGCAGACCCAGCATCAGGTCCTCGGGTCCAGTAGGTCGGATCAACAGCATGCGAGACTAGGCTTTGCTGAAGCTCGGGGAGATAATCTTTCGCTGGATCGGTATCATGGAAGAAAAAGCCTGGAGAATGATCGCCGCGTGACCGAGACGAGTCGGTCGACAGACGAGCGACACGGTCGCGTGTAGTGAAGCCACCATAACCTTGACGAGGGATTTCGATGAACGAGTCGCGGCCAGCAATGTCATAATCAAAACTGTCTCGCATGAGCATCGACCGTGTAATGTCGGAGGAGCGACGGCCGAAAGAGTAGCGTTTCTGAGACTGTTGTTGGTATTGTGACATGTCAGACACCGACCCAGTCCTGTCGCCGTCACCAAGAGCACTCATGGCATATTCCTGAAGTGGATTTGAGAACCGTGCTGACCCAGAAGAGTTTCGGCGCATTGCCTCCTCTTCGAGCTGCGACTGAGTGTAGGATCGACGAAGGTGGCGTGGGATCGTGGCCTGAGACGAATGCTGAGATCCCCGCTGGATACGCCGTCCGCGTTCTTCACCGTCGCCTTGAAGAAGATCCAACGAAAGTCGCTGCTGCTGTTGTTTCCAGTTGGCTGGTGGACCGCCACCAAAGCTACCACCTTCCCAGCTTGTAGTGGTCTGACTATCTCGCTTGTCCTGGTAGGAGCTCTCAACCTCTGATGCTGTTGCATGGATAAGGAAGATGGATAAATTAATTATTAAGATATGTTTGGTCTACTAGTAATGTATGTGTGTTAATTTACAAGGCCTATGGGAGTAAAGGTTGCTGGCTAATGGGTCTCTTACCTCGCCAATCTTGAGGCATATCATCACGGGCACCAGTATCAGCAGCACCAGAAGGAGAGGATGGCAGATCTGGGTGATGCCTCGAATGGCTGAGATCATGAGGAGGAGCACGGAGACCCATGACCGGCGTCGATTGAACTGCTGCCACATTGAGTGGGTCATAGTCCGAGTGTGAAGAGTAATTCGTGGGTGTATAAAAGTACTGTCCCGAACCAGCGGCGTCATCCGTGAGTGCTTCTTCCGTCAGACGCTGGGTCGACTCTGGTCGTTCTTTGCTTAGCCGTCGCTCCTTATTGCCGTTGCCATTGTTATTACGGGCTTGATCTCGCGGTGGCCGAGGTGGTCTTGTATCGTTCACGTCGCGATCACCCGGGTAATCTTGATTAAACTGCCGTCCGCTCTCGCTCGACAGTCCGCGGTTCCGACTCTGGAAAAGCTTGAGTGATCCATACATACGCTTCAACGGGCTCGATTCATACTGTCCGCCTCCGTCACCGCCACCGCTCATCGTCCCGTCGTCTTTGTCGCCGCCGCCGCCGCTTGTTGGATAATGAACGTCAAATGAGCCACGGGCACTTTGGTTAGGAAGATAGGCTTGCTGTGGCACCATCAGGTCCGGGTCACCGCCTACATTTGCGTTGCCGGCGTTGAAGGAGGTTGTGGGCCGGATCTCAAAGTTTGGGCCTACAAAGGAACCTTGGCCGTCGAAGCGTGGGTTGGTGGCGACGCTTGATCCAGGACCACGTCCACCCCTTCGCGAATCTTGGTTTGATCCGCTTTTGGCTAGGGCGGAAAAGTGCCTCCGGTAAAACTCGATAAGAAAGCGCGGCGCTGGGATGAAGAATATAGGTCCGATCGTACACCGAACACCAAGATCGAATGCTTGGATAGACTCATTGTAGATGACCTCGATATTGGTAAGGTAGTAAATTTGGATAGTGCCATAAATCTAAAAAAAAAGGTAAAATAGCATAAATTCCCCGCCCCATCCATGTAAGGATAGGATCAAGGAGGTGACATGCATTGGATGGGATGGAAAGGGGGGAAAAAAGAAAGAGCCATCAGAAGAGAGTTTGGGCATTGAGATGCGGACCAGACCGTAATTTAAAAACAAGGTTAGAAGTCATTGCTGAATTATAACCACTGTCGCACTAAATTATAAATGGTTTTTCGGCATTCCCTTTTTTCTAGAGAGCGTATGTATCCCTCAAGGCTAGCCAGTGTTTTTTAGTCTACTCTTAACTTCTCCTTCTTTGGATTGTTATACAATATACTGTTACGGAACACAAAAAGGGGAAGGGATGGGAAGGGAAGGGAAAGGGAGAGGGGACACAAACAGGTGTTAAAACAATTCTTACCATTGCCAATGTTATGAGTGTCGATAAATACCACACGCCCACAGCCATGGAATCGCCATCGACAGAACGGCCAACAGCACCATGGCGATGATTGCGCACAAGTGGGATAAAGAGATAGATGACGACCCAAAGACAGGTGAAAAGCATCAAGATCTGGTGAGACATGTACATCCACCATACTGGGCGGACAAACATCTCACGCTCAAGGTACGATAATTGGCGCCATGTATTGTACCCTTCTTCAGGGACCTCGCATGTCCTGATCCGACCACGAGCACACTCATCCAATCGCTGCGCGATAATCTCCTCCATGGTCGCCATGTTGGACTTGACAACGCGTTCACGCAGCTCCATGACTTCTTGATACGGAATGTGCCGCGGCACAATCTTCATCGCCGTATACACGCCAATATTGATTGTCGAAAACGTAATAAAGATAAAAATGATACCCATCGCCATCGCCCAGTATATACTGCGGTTTCGAGACATTGGGTAAAATCCATTACCAACCGAGACAATCGCAATTGTCAATCCGGCAACGGCAAGTAACTCACCCACAAAGTTCCACACCCAAAACCAATTAGGGCTCGCAAGCCGTTCTGCTCGCAGGAACCCCATGATAGCGATCGACAGGCCAAAGAATGTCAGCGTGCACGCAAATATGCGTAACCGCGTGAAATTTCGGCGGCACATCCACAGCGCTAGCGCACACATGACCGTAAAGTAGGCCATCAACACAATGTAGCTGAGTCTGGGTTCCAGCAGCTTTAGGTTAACTGGGGAGGACGCCATGTTGTCTCTTGACTTTTCTATATATGTGCGTGGGAAGGGGTGTGGAGATATATATGTGTGGAGAACCAAAGGGTGAGGGTTGGTCGAGAGAACAAACGCGAGCGAGAGAGGGTGGAGGGCAGAAGTGGCGTGTCTTCTCTGCAGGCGAACGAAGGATTTGATTATCTGCTAATGGTACACAAACAAACGAAAGGGGAAGGGGTGTGACACTAATTACAATGGAGGAAAGGATGGAACTGACGAGGATAGGGATTAAGTGAGGAAAGCCGAGGATGGACAGCAGCGACTATGGGTGGATGAGGTGTGTGGGCGGACGGTTGGAATATTTACAGTGTAATAGAGTGGAAGGGCTGTTGACAATGGGTTGTGTCCGAGGAGAGGAGGGAGATTCGATATGGTGTTGCGCCCTTCCTCACAATGCATACATACACACAAGTCGCGGCATGCAGTCAATAGAGAGGAGGGGAAGAGGAATGAGCGAATGGAAAATGTGGAGAGGGATGATGAGAATGAATGAATGGCCAAAGACAAGCAACCTCAAATGAGAAAGAATGTGAAAAGAAGGAAAGTAGAAGGGGAGGCGAAACACCTTTGGAGTTTTCAACCTTGTATGTACAACCTAATGAGACAGAAGAAAAAACCTGCTGAGGGTAAACAAAATACAGTTCAGATGGTTTGCGCCTGAGCTGCAAGTCAGTAAAGAAACAGGTACTACTGCCCTCCTCCCCCTTCCTCTCCTTTCTCCTGTTATCAACCCTCTCTATTCTTAACAAAAGGCAAGCTCGGCCTGCATGTGCAAGTGTTGTGAGTACACACATGAGACTACCCACTGCAACCCACAGTTCAACCCAAACGAAATATAGGTCGACCATTCAAAGGGCTAATAAAGCGTTTTCTTTATCTTCAACTGGAAAGTGGTTGACGCGTTTTTGTTTTGTAGCCCTTGTAGGACTGAATCAAGCTCGTTCATTTCTCTTTCTCTCTGTCGTAAAATGAATCCTCTACTCCCCCCTCCCCTTTTTTCTCTCTCTTTTTTCTGTGCTCTGTTTTTGTCCACAAAAGACCTCGTGCCCAAAGCGGATGCATCGCCTATAGTAGAGCAGGGCTATTTGTGTGTTTATGTTGTGCTCCTCTTCTGTTGGATAGATGTGTGCTCCACGCCGCACAAAGTTTAATAACCCAGGGGAAGGTGGACTCTTAAAATCACCGTGTCCCGAGTATATGTTTGTGTTCATTCGTTTGGCTTATAAACCAGTGTTCACTCGAGTGATAGGCCGAGGAACGTGCCCATGAAGGGGCTGGCGAGGCTTGTTAGAATGAATCAGGATAAATTTCCCGATCGAGATCTCATGACCTGATCGACGGTTATCAGCATGGCAAAAAAAAGGTCCTGAGCTTTTTTGGGAGCTGGGCCCCTATTGGACTATTGTGCTCACACCGTAGCGTCTGTTAGGCTACAATTGTAATGGAGATTTTCTCCACTCCGAAAATGCGCCTAGAAAAAAAAACTCACCCGTCGGGAGACAACAAGTCACACTAACCATTGCGATGGGACGAGGGTACCCTTGAATGAAATTGTGAGCAACATCACTTTCCACCGTTAGTGTCGGACAAGAGGGCGATCTAGAGCCATAAGCCATATGTTTGTTGACAATGTTTACATTTATAAATGTATGTGTATGTCGAAAGACAGAGAGAGAGAGAGAGAGAGAGAGAGGGAGGAAAAAGATAATGCCAGGTAGGACAAGTGGGATTGTGATGAAGGAACCAAAGGGGAGCAATCTTGCCATGGTACTTCCTTGTGCATGACCTCCCTTCTGGAGGAGAAGAAGGAGACAGTGCATGAGGGTGACACGAACAAAAGCCACAGAGATACCAAGATCATATCTCCAAGCTTGTCACCAACCAGTAATGCATATAAACAACCCTCTGAACCCTAGGTCCTTACGACTGCTGCTACTTGGATCGCCTACAAGACGTCCATGGTGGTACCAAGACAATGATTTATGCTCTAACCCATGACTGAGCACAGTGATTTAATCCAGTATAAATCTCCTTGACCACCAAACCCAAAAGTCCTACATTAATCTGGTACGCAGTAGATAGAGTTAGAGAGGCTGCCGTTAGAGCCCATATTACCCATAGTATTCTGTATTAAAATAGTAGTGGCCTTCTCCATCCTCTCTCCTCAACAAGTAACAATATGTGCACAATTATCCTACACCACTGCGTTACCAATGCAAAAACATATCCAGGCATCCTCCCTGTGTAGCATGCTACAATGTACTCCGCAACACCTTCACCACTTAGTTTGCGGCTGTCGCGAATGGGTTACCTACGTATCGGACAACGAATCTTCATAAATAAGTACATGCAATGATATGATTGCTCCACTAAATGACAAGTCCTTCTGGGGCACTAAAGCTTTTGTTAGCTTCAAAAGCTTGTTTTAGAACATAACCTTTTCTCTCTGTATAATATCATTAACATCCAAAGGGTGCATGGAGGCCGAGCTTGTTGAAACTCTCTTGTCAAAGGCGCTTCCGCCTGCGTCTTTTCAATTTGACGGCATCTCTAAGGCCAGTGAGCTTGTCTCACCAGAGTTCGAAATAAGCAGGAATGGTTTGGTGAGGTTGGCAACGACAACATGAAGCCAATTCAAGAAGAGCTACGGATATATGTAACACCTTTCTACATTCAATTTGATGTAATATGTACTTGGCTACATCACTCGCTGTAGCCGAATAACGCCAATGGCTAAAGTACACAAGCTGGTGAAAGTAGTGTGGGGTATAGAATGAATTTTGCCATATCTCCACCATTGGCTACTTGGTAATCTTTATTGTAACAATATCTACCTGTTTATTGAAATTTGAAGCTTTCGATGCATACTCGTCACTCGCTATTTTTTTTCTTATTCTATTTATGAGACCACAGTGAATTGTATTTGTGGCTGAAGGATCATTTTCTAAAACAATATCATCAACAACTGCACATAGGACCAACTCTGTTGACAATCTTGAGCTGATGGCCACTGGGCGCTTGGCTATTTATTACACCTATGCATCCCACTCTGCATGTTAATGGATATGTGATCACCTTTACGATCAAGGTCGGTGCTTGTCACCTTGATATCTCTGCTCAAATATGTAAACAATAAATATTCGTCAACTTTTTCTGGTACCATAGAAGAGCTACAACGTCTATTTTAGATGGCGAAACTCGTGGCTTCGTTAATATGGGTCATGCATGCGCAAGCACAACACGGTGTTGGAGACAATCTGCACCATCATCGCTTCAAGTGATAATAGATAAAGTGATATTGTCAACTCAATCAACCATGCCACTGCCACGATAGATAACGATGTATTCCGCAGTGCAGAACCTTAAGTACATGTCACCAAAGAAACCTCCCTGTACATTCCACAATACAGAAAGCCAAATACATGCCATTGTTGAAACCCCCTTATGTCTCCCAACGTCAGTCTTTAATCATACATCAAAATTGTACATTCGGAATATATAGTTTACATGCCATTGTCCTGGAAACAACATAAATACTACGAGAAATCTGAACTTGAGACACGTGTTCGATATGCATCAAAGATGGTGGTCTGTGCCATAGAATCCTACATAGGAAGTTTGTCCTATCTTCCCTTTTAAGAGCAATATAGAAAACCACTCAAAGATTGGTATGTGGTGTGTTAGATTACTGTGTTACAATATGACAGATGGCAGCAGTAGTGACAGTCGGCATACCTATTGTATGTTTCCCCCTTTTACAACGATATAGAGAGATGATTAGTTGAAGAGGCACCTGTAGCATATCCTTGTTGTAGCAAGAAAAGAAAGAGCAGTGCAATTATTTGATTCATAAGTGCATCCTGCTCAATACCATCCTTCCTACTGCCTCATTTTGAGTCAAGACCACCTCGTGTTTTTGTACTATCCGGGACCTCATGGTCGCTTTTAGAAAATAGTTGAATATGTAAAACATTATCTCAACCAGAGACCGCTTTCAGTCTGTTTGTGTGTAACGTTGCCTGAGCTAGCTGAAGATGTGTTCATCTTAGCTTTGCACTCTCTCCTCCTTGCACGCCTCAATTCCAAAAGGGCCAAAATGCATTGTTGTACAGAAATTTTTTCTTCGCCAAAAAAGGTCCCGTTTCACAGTTTTTTTTTAAGTCAGTCCTCATCTCTACTCGAACTATTCTTTAAAAGAAGAGGGGTGCCAAAATTAGGCTCGTTGCAGAAGTAGGGTTGATATCCCGAATAGCTAGAACTTGATACACATGGCTGCTATAAGGAGTATGGGCCATCCATCTTCACAGCCACAAGAAGGAGTAGGATATTTCTCTTGATATGCAAGGCTTCAGTTGGGCTGTAGGCAGTGCAAAAGCTGTGTAAATTTTCAAGCATAAGCTTTTTCTTCTTTTTCTTCCAGGAACAAATTGTTGAGGCAAGCAAAGGCTCTCATGTGAAGGAGCGAGGGTGAACCTTCTGCCTCTTCTCGATTTTCGTTGCCTTCGATTTTATGTCTGTTTCCTGTGATAGTTATAGTTTGACATACATCCTTTTGTTCATCGATATACCCGGAGTACTATGTATAAATATCCACATTCGACTTTTACATGAGGGCCATAAAAGAAAGGACAGGTTGAAGATTGCAACATTACTCAACTCTCTTTCTTCTCACGATCTCCTTTTCGTTTTTCTTTTAAAAGAGACCCCTTGCACCTCCACCAATCTCTCTTCTCCTTCTCCTTTTGTCTTTGCCCCCGCCTCGTTTTTTCTCCCCTTTGGTCTATATCTCTTTCATACCATGTCCGAGACCATTGGTACAACGACACTTTTTACAACCTCGACCTTTTCTGCTTCTCCAACGCTCGAGCCCACCTCTACATCCACAACAACATTCGGGATTAATCCGACCACCTCTAACCCACCGTCAAATAAGGGCGGTGGGTCATCGGTCGGCGTCGTTTTACCAGTCGTGTTAGCTGTGGTCTTTGTCCTTTTTTGTGTCTCTGTCTATACATGTTTGAGAATTCGCCGTCGCCGCCGCCGTCGTCTCCACCATGCAAAGTATCCACACGATCATAAACATCCACCAAGCTACAAAGCAGCTGTACCAATGGCAGTTGGTGCAGCTGCAGGAATGACGGCTGTGGCTGTGGCGACGGCCAATGACGGTCATCCTGCAGAGGAAATAGCATTAAGCGAAGATGAGACAGCGTATGGCATGTCAAATGCAGTGAATATTTCGAACGCAACAGAAGCCTTGGATGTGACAACCGGTACCGCATATGCAGGCGCAGCTACAGATGTATTTGGCATGGCCGGTACAGCACCTGCCAGCACGGCAAATCCCATGTCTTCAACACTACCCGACTCGTCAGATGATTGTTTCTTCTGCTGTTCTGATGACGGTGATGACTTCTGTTGCTGTGGCGATGGTGATTGTGGCGACTGTGGAGACTGTGGCGACTGTAGTGGTGGTGGCGATTGCGGTGCCTGTTGTTGATCAGTCGACAACATGCTAATAAGCTTAACACCATCTCCGTTTCAGTTTTCCTCAGGTAACCTAATACAACCACAAAGCATAGGGACACCCTCGTCTCTTCTTTTTATGTCTTGCCTTGTATATATCACCCTCTCTCGAACGAAATAAATGTATTTATAGAACGAAAGAGCCTAATGTGGGATGAGACGACTTCTTTTTATCTCCCTATACGATTGGTGATGCTCCGATTGACGAAACGGTCGACTCTGCTTGGGTATGATGGATGTCCAGGACTCTTGCTTATAAATAACCCCTGCTGAAAGCGGAATAGACGATGGAGAGTATGTTCATGGTGATGGAGTCAAGGTATTCCCATCTACGTCGCTTTATGCTTACGTGGTTGGTTGATTGTTGTAATGGTCGATGCTGTTGCTGTAGACTCTGGAATTGGCAGTGGTGGTTGGACAGAAATGCTTGAATGCGACGAGGAGGCTATGGTACTGGCTTGGTGATATGGCGTGGGAAGAAGCAGTGTTTGTAGAATCGATACGTGAGTCGTTCGTGGAGCCTTATGTACCCCATAGTTTGTCCTTCCTATGATACTGAAAATTTTGAATATATGTACCTGATTGTTGGTGGATATGTGGACGAGTAAAGACCACGGGGTCGCGTAGAAGTGGGCTGCTGATGGATTGTCTCCCAGTGTGGCGTCAGGTTCGCCGCCATGTTGCGGAGATTTAGCCAAACTGATGAAGAACCGACATACAGCCTCAGTACGTTTTTTTTATTTTATTTTTTTGGCCACGCCATGCAGCTACCCATGTCTAACATTATGAGATAGTTCCGTGGCGAGAGCTAGTGGATTTTCTAAGAGACGTCACGTGTGTTTGCGGGTTATGTACAACATGGTGTGTTAGAAACAATACAACTCATCATCATTTGATCCGATGGTCGTTCAGGCGACTTTGCCAACTCAGCTATATAAACTCTTGGTCTTATAGACTGCAGCACTTTCCATAGTATAAAGCTTCAAATGCATGCCACCAATGAAGCCCCCATCCGTCATCCTACCTTCAGTTTTGTACGTGTCATGGCTCTGGAGGAAAAGAATACGAGAAGATTTTGAACCTGGGATACGTGTCCGATTTATGTCAAAGATGATGGTTAATTTGTCCTATCTTCCCTGCTTAAGAGCCATATAGAAAACCATTACAAGATTGGCGTGTGGAATGCAGGGGTATTACCAGATTATGCAATATGATGAAGGATGTCAGCAGTGGTGACAATCGACATACGTATAGCATATTTTTTCCTCCTACAGCAATATAGAGGTATGGCTTTTTTGCAGCAAGAAAGGAAAAATAAAAAAGTATTATTATTTGGTGGTGAGTGAATACTGTTCGAAATCATTCATTTTTACATCTCATCCCGAGTCAAGAGTGTAGGCCATCATACTTTTTGAACCATCCTAGGGTGCCATTTTCACTTTTAGGTATACAAACTATCACTGCAGCCACAGGTCGCTTTTCAGTCTGTTTGTTTGTAAAGTTGCTAGGGTTTGTCGGAAGTATGTTTATCTTAGCCTCCTGTTCTCTTCCTCCTTGAACACCTCAATTCCAAAAGGGCTAAAGTACATTGTCGTACAAAAATAATTCTTTGCTAAAAAAAGTCCAATATCACATACTGATAATTTTTGCCACTATGCTTACCTTCATCTTTGCTTGAATCATTCGTTAACAGAAGAGGTGAACCAAAATGAAGTGGTGTTGATATCTCGAAGAATACCTAAAAATTGATACACAGAGCTGCTGTAAGGTGTGTCACCCATTTATTGTCACAGCAACGAGAAAGAGTAGGATATTTCTTTTGATGTTCAAAGCTTCTGATCGGCGGAAGGCAGTGCTAATGCGAGTAACTTTAATTTTAAGCAAAAGTATTTTGTTCCAGGAACGATTGTTGAGTTAGCAAAAGGCTCTCATGTGTGGGCGCAGGGTGAACCTTCTGTTACTTTTCAGTTTTCGTTGACTTCTTCTTTGTCTGTTTCCTGCGACAGCTACAATTTGACACACACCCTTTTTTGTTTATCAATATACCCGGAGTACAATGTATAAATACCCATATCCTGGCGTTGCATGACGGCAAAAAAAGACAGATTGAAGATAGTAACTTTGCTAAGCCCTCTCTTCCCACGATCTCCTTTTCGTTTCTCTATTAAACAACCCTTTGTAGCTTCTCCATCAATTACCCTACTCTCTCTCCTTTTGTCTTTGTCCCAGTCTCATTTCTTCTCCCTTTTGGTCTATATCTCTTTTCATACCATGTCCGAGACCATTGGTACAGCGACACTTCATACAACTTCAACCTTTTCTGCTTCTCCAACGCTCGAGCCCACCTCTACAACCACAACAACATTCGAGATTAGCCCGACCACCTCTAACCCTCCGTCGAATAAAGGCGGTGAGTTATCGGTCGGCGTCGTTTTACCAGTCGTGTTAGCTGTGATCTTTATCGTTTTTTGTAGCTGTATCTGTGCATGGCTGAGAATTCGCCACCAGCGCCGCCACGACCACCATGCAATGTTTCCGCAATTCCATAAAAATCCACCAAGCTACAAAGCAGCTGTACCAATGGCAGTTGGAGCGGCTGCAGGAATGACGGCTGTGGCTGTGGCGACGGCCAATGACGGTCATCCTGCAGAGGTAATAGTATTGAGCGAGGCCGACACAGCGTTTGGCATGCCATTTGGACCGGATATTAAGGACCCAAAAGATGCCTTGGAAGTGGCGGCCGATGTGACGGCTGGTGTGGCGTATGCAGGCGCAACTACAAATGTATTTAGCATGGCTAGTACAGAACCTGCCAGCTCGGCAAATCTCATATCTTCAACGCAACCCGACCCGTCAGATGGCTCTTTCTTCTGCTGTCCTGATGACGGTGACGGTTGCTGTTACTGTGATGATGATGATTGTTGTGGTGATTATGGCGATTGCGGCGATTGCGGCGATTGCGACGACTGTTGTGCTTGTTGTTGTGATGGTTCCTGTTGTTGACCGGTCGACACCATGATGGTAGGCAATATAGCCTCTTCTTGTCAGTTTCCCTTAGGCAGCCTTGAACCACAAAAAAGAAAAAAAAACGTCATCTCTTTCTATGGCCAGCTTCTTCACCCTCTCTAGTCATGGGGGATGAGACTTGATATTTTTATGTTCCTTTACGACTGTTGATGCCCTGGGTGACAAAGTGGTCGACTCTGCGAGAGTATGGTGGGCGTCCAACACTCTTGACTTTAAATACGACCGGACGACGGTGAAATGGGCGATGTGAAGTATCAACTGCCGTGGCCCATTCGGTTCGATAAATGCATAGGGATTTTAGGTGGATGTGAAAATTCTACTGCTACCAGTGATGACGGCTTTGTCGACGTTCCTGAATAAGACGAAGGGTTCAGTATCGTTATTTTAGGCATGGAGGAGGTAGATATTTGGACATCAAGGACTGTTGTTCGAGTTGCTGCTGTCGGAGAAAAACTTGAAAGAGTATAAGCTCAAATAGTTGGATCCTGAGATGATTGATTGCGACGTGGAGGGCACGGTGTCGGTTTGATCATACTGCCAATGCGTCATTTCCTAGGATGGCGTCAGGTTCATCGCCATGCTGCGAAAATTCAATCAAGATGGGGAAGAACTAACAAGCAGCCTCAGTGCCGCTTTGGTAGTCTCTTGTACCAATGATGATTTTTTTTGGCTTTTTCTGGCGCAAGGAGTTGTAGAGGTGCAATACCGTGCCTGTATATGTTGTTTTCTCGTATCTACTCCAATTACTTATGTCGTCAAAGTCAGATATAGAGCAGCGCACCATGGTCATCAACATTCGCCATATGATAGTCTCGATGTTGACAAAATCTGCTAATCTGCCTAGTTATGGAACTCGACGCTTTCGAAGCAGTACTTGTCACTCTCTTTTTTCTCCTATGCACCTGATTGCAGTGAATTGTATTGTGCGGCTATATCAATAGCGAGTACATGCAGGAAAAGTGGACGCTCTTAACAATAGGTGAGTGTTGGTAAGTATCAATTTGACCACTTTAATTTGTGATATTGGCTGTGAGCGTCAAGCAAGGACAAGAGCGTCCACCATCATGCTTTTGAACTATGCTATGGTCTCACTGTCGCTTGGAGAAAATAGAGGATATGGAGTACCATCCTTGCTAGAGGTCACTTCTAGTCTGCTTTGTCTGCAAAGCCGCATGGATTTGTTGGCAATGTGTTCATCTTAGCTTCGTATTCTCATTTTCCATGCCTCGGTCCCAAAGGGGGCCAAAATACATAGTCGTACAGATTATTTCTTTCGTCAAAAGCCATCTCATTTCCCCTTTCACACACACTGTGATCGCAATATTGTCTTTTCAGTCATATACAGTGTCCTAGCTCTGCTTGAAACCTTTATTAACAGAAAGGAAATAGCCAAAACTTGACTTATTGCAGGTGTGTTGACATCTTGAAGAATAGCTAAAACATGATACACATGGGTGCTGTAAGGAGTGTGGGCCACTCATCTTCACAGCCACGAGCAGGAGTAGACTATTTAATCTCGATGTTTAAGGCTTCTGGTAAGGCGGCGAACGGAGTAAATTTAATATAAACACAGGCATTTTTTCCAGGGACAAATTGTTGAGTCTGGTAAAAGTTTCTTATGTGAAGGAGCAGAGAGAACCTCCTGTTTTCTTCTCGATTTTTGTTGGTTTGAGTACCGTGTATAAATATCCACAGTCCTGGACTTAGTAGTACGGCCAAAAAAAGACAAATTGAACATAGCAACCTTGCTCAGCCATCTTTCTTTCCCCCGACCACCTCCTTTTCGTTTCTGCATGAAAGGCACTCCTTTGTACCTTCCGCACCAATCTCTTTTCACACACACACACTCTATTCCTTGTTTGTCCCATCTCATTTTCTCCCTTTTGGTTTATACCTCTTTCATACCATGTCCGAGACCACTGGTACCACGCCATTCACAAGTACCTTGAGCATTTCTGGTTCACCAACGCTCGAGGTCATCTCTACAATATCAGCAAAACCCGAGCCTAGTCCGACCATGGATGGCCCTCCGTTGAATAAAGGCGGTGGATTGCAAGACAGCTCTAAATTGCTATGTATAGTGATTCCCATCGCGTTCGCTTTTTGTGTCTATGTTATCTTTACAATGTTCACAAGACACAGTCACCACCAGCGCCGCAGCCGTAGCCACCACCGCCATGACCACCAAGCAAAGTCTACGTGCGATAATGAGCACCCACCAAGCTACAAAGCAGCTGTACCAATGGCAGTTGGTGCAGCTGCAGGAATGACGGCTGTGGCTGTGGCGACGGCCAATGACGGTCATCCTGCAGAGGAAATAGCATTAAACGAGGATGAGAGAGCGTATGGCACGTCAAATGGAGCGACTGTTTCGAACGCAGCAGATGCCTTGGATGTGACAACCGGTACCGCGTATGCAGGCGCAGCTACAGATGTGTTTGGCATGGCTGGTACAGCACCTGCCGACTCAGCCGCACCCATGCCTACAGCAGTACCCATCCCGTCAGACAGTTGTTGCTGTTGCTGTGGCGACGGTGATTGTTGTGGTGACTGTGGAGATTGTATTGAGTGTCTCGTTTGTCTCGAATGTCTTGCCTGCTGATCGGTCGACAGTATGCTTTTAGGTATAATATCTTCTCCCTTTCTGTTTTCTTCAGGCAACTCTCTACCACAAAATAACACAGAGACACCATCATCTCTTCTTTTTTTTGTCAGGTAAAGTTTATATCCATTTTACTCACTACCTTTATCATCCCGTTCAATGAAATAAATGTATAAATAACATTTAGACGAACCAATGTTATGATTGCCGTTATCAAGCGGGAGGAGATGACATACATATTTATTATTTTTCAAGCGATTGATGATGCTCTGGGTAACGAAGCGGTCGACTCTACGTGGGTGTGATGGGTGTAAAGTCCCCATTGATGACAAGATAGACGTTGGAGAGTATGTTGATGGTGATGAAGTCAAAGAGCTACATCTCAAGCCGTTGTATGTTCACGCCGCTAGTTGTTTACTGTTGCTGTCGGTGTTGGTATTGGTAATGATACGCCCAGATGGTTGAATACTTATATGACTGCTTGCAACGTTGGGGAGTCATGGCGCTGGTCTGATATCTTCCTACCGACAAGTCGTTTCTTGGGGCGGAGAAAAGGTTCGCTGTCATATCTGCGAAGATACAGTCAAGGTAGTAAAGGACCGACAAACAGATTCTGCATCGCTTTGGCTGATGATCTTTGTGGTTCTTCCTGGGGTTAGATGTGGCATAAGACCAACTTGGTACCTGCAAACGTTATATCGCCGCAACCACTACAGTTGATGTCGCCAACATTGGTTATAGAATAGATCTTGCCAGATCTGGACCATTCGCTACACGGTAATCTCCATGTCTGATGATACGCGAGGAGGTTCCGTGACGATGACTGATGGTTCCGTTAATAGGTATCATGTGTGAGTAAGCACAGCACGATGCTAGATATGATGATACTGCCAACTCAGACAAATATGCTATTGTCCCTATAGAAAGCGGTACATTCCACAGGGTAGAATCTCAAACGCATTCTATCAGTGAATCTTCCCGAGGTTCTCTCTATCTCAGTCTTTTGTTCATTCGTCGAGAATATATGTTCAGACTATGTAATATATGTATCATGATCATGGAAACAAGATCAATATGAGGAATCTGGACCTTGGAGACCTGTTCGATATATGTCAAAGATGGTGGTCTGTGCCAACTGTATCTTGCATGCGCGACTTACACTCTCTTGAGTACAATACAGAAAGCTACTCAAAGATTGGCGGGTGGGGTGGTGGGTTAATACCAAATACATGTGGCAAGAGGAGTGAATTGCGGGAAGTAGTATAGCCAGTCAACATACATACATATTGCATGTTCCTTTCTCCTACAATAAGGAGAAAGGCTACTGTGAGGTAGCCTTGCTCCAGCGCAAGAGCGTGAGCCCATCATGCTTTTGGATTATCCTAGGGTCTCATTTTGCTTGTAGAAAAAAAAGGTTGAGGATATAAAGTACCATTTTGGCTAGAAGTCACCTTCAGTCAGTTTATTAGTGAGGCTGCCTGGGTTTGCTGGAAGTGTGTTTGTTATGACTTTGTGCTTTTATCCTCCTTAAACGGCCTCAATTCTAAAAGGGCCTTAAATACATTGTCGTACAAGAAACATTCTTTTCGTCCAAGGAAGACATCCCATCTTCCATTTCACATATTGTAAGTTGTAGTAGTGTCTTTTTGATCCCCTTGTCGTTATGTTTCTCGATTCGTCAGTCCTACCCCTATTGATTCATTTGCTTGAACCATTCGTGAACAAATGGGTAGGAGAGGCTAAAAATTAGACTCAACATAGAGGTGATGTTGATATCTCAAAGAAAGAAGGAAGTTTTCCAAAGCTGCTACACACGACTGTTATGTGGCGTGTAGAAAGTCTATCGCTCAGGGCCACAAGAAAGTTCTTTTTAATGCGGGAGGTTTTTTTGTGAGAAAAATGCGAAACTCCAATTTTAACATTAGCTTTTTTCCAGCATTACACTGCCTTTAATGGCTGAGTCAGGCAGAAGGCTCTCTAGTCTAGAAATAAGGAAATCATCTTTTGTTACTTTTTCGGGCATTGATCGACTTTTGCTGTCTCTTTGCTGTCTCTTTTTTTTCTCTGCGACAGCTATAATTCGATATGCATCATTTGTGTTCGCCATATACCCTGTGTACCATGAACAAATACCTACATCCTGAACAAAAAAAAAGAGCAGATCGAGCATCAAAACCGTTGCTCAACCTTTCTTCTATCTCACAATCATCTCGTTTTTTTCCTAGTTGCACTATAAAAAGAGACTCCTTGAGCCTTCCGCACCGATCTC
This sequence comes from Actinomortierella wolfii, assembly GCA_016098105.1. NCBI lineage: Eukaryota > Fungi > Mortierellomycota > Mortierellomycetes > Mortierellales > Mortierellaceae > Actinomortierella > Actinomortierella wolfii. The sequence goes on from JAAAIY010000109.1 coordinate 55,547, forward strand.
TTTCCACTTACCAATTCGCTTCCTATCTATCCTTTTTCTTCTTTCATAGCAGTCTCATCTTCTACCTTCCTTTTGGTCTACATTCTTTCTTTCTTTTTTTTATACCATGTCCGAGACCATTGGTATTACAACATCCCTTACCTCCCCGAGTTCGCAAACACTCGAGCCTAGTCCGGCCTCGGATCAGCCTTGGTCAAAGCTGGCCGACAAGCTATCAACGGGTTGCCAAGGTTGGCATCGCCTTTGGCGCCCTTGTGTTTTTATTCACTTTGTGTCTATGATGGTACATTAGACGCCGCCGCCGCCGCCACAGTCACCACGAGAACAAGATGTCGTACAGCAATGCAGTTGCACTTGGCATCGTATGTAGCTAGTGGTTGATACCGATACACTCGACCCATACCGGTACAAAACCTGGTACGCACCCTCCCCCCTGTACCAAATGTACCAGAAATGGTACAGTTAACCGTGTAGGCGAATGCGGAGAAATATTTGTGCGGATTAGCATTTTATTTTCCTTCTGTAGATATATAATTCTCCATAAAAAAACCAAAAGCAATAATAGTTTATTTAAAAAAATCATACTTCTTTACCATCTTCATCGTGTAATGGCAAAACGCGATGTCTTGCATGGCATCATCGTTGAGACGGCCCCGTTTTTTTGGTGACGATGTTTCCGACATAATTGAAAAGTCTCTCTGGTTGCACGACATACTATCTTCATCTCTCTCCAATCGCAAAATGCCAAAACACAAGGGATTCCAATTGTTAGATCTTATGCTCATAACCTTTATTCGCTAGTCGCTACTTCTACAGCTGTTGTTTATGGTGGAGGCGAAGATGGCAACCCTTGCTTTTTATGCAGATTGCATAAAAATATTAAATCAATGGCAGTAGCGCACGCACCATCTTCTGATCCTAGGCCGATAGACATCGAATCGGCTGGTGTCGCGTATGCAGGGGCTGCTACAAATGTAAATGGTACGGCTGATACAGTGGCTGCCAGCTCGGTAACGACCAAGCCGGCTTCTACATCTGTTCCAATGCCGGCGGACAGCGATAGTAACAGTGATTGTTACTGCGTCTGCTGCTGCTGTTGGCGACGGTGGCGACGGTGGTGGTTGCGGTGGCTGTGTTTGTTAGTGCTTGATTGGTCGAAAACATGCAGACAGGCAACAATACCCTTCTTCCCTTTTCAGTTTTCCTTAAGCAATCTTCCACCTTACAGAGACACCTTCATCTCGTCTCTTTTTTGTTGCATTGTATATATCTATCCTAACCATTCCCTTTTTGAAAAACAGACAATATTTTATCACCTTCAATAATAAAAGAAGCATTTTATGAGATAAGCGATTCGAGTTGTTATGGTTGTCGTTATCGGGCGGACATGGTAGGAGACTTGTTTTATTTCTCTTTAATTTCATTTACGATTGGTGATGGTCCGGCTACCGAGGCGGTTGGGTCTGTGTGGGTATGACAGGCGTCCAGGACTCTTGGCTATAATAAGTCCCAGCTGATGATGGAATGGGAGATGCAGAGTATGTTGATGACGGTGGAGTAAAAGTGCTACCGCTCAAGTCACTGTATGACTGCGTGGCTGGTTGCTGCTGTAGTTGCTGTGGTGATTGCTGTTGCTGCAGATGTTGGTATTGATAATGGTGGTTGAATTGATTTATCATACCATTGTCATCGTCGTTGCGCCGAAACTCGGCATAGCTCGTTCCAGACACAGCACCTGCCGGTTGCCGTGGCCCACTCGGTTCGATATACGCATGGGGATTATTGGGTGGACGTGAAAATCCTAATGCTACAAGTGATGGTGGTGGTTTTGTCGATGTTCCAAAAGTGGATGGAGGGTTCATTATCGTTGTCGTAGGAGTGGAAGAGGTAGATATTGGGACATTAAGAGTCGTGGTTGCGGTTGCTGTCGTCGGAGGAAAACTTGAAAGAGTGGATCCTGCAGGATAGACCTGTGGTGCATGAAGGTTGTTGGACACAGTGGTTGAGTTGAGGTAGTTGGATGCCGAAATGACTGATTGCGATGTGGAGGTCAAGGCGATGGATTGATCATATGACGTAGGAGGAAGCAGTGCTTGTGGGCCCGATACAAGAGTCGAGTGTGGAACTTTGTGTGCCCATTGCTCATCGTTGCTCTGGTGCTGATGATTTTGGAAGTCTGTAGCTGGTTGTTGGTTGAGAGGTGGAGGAGCATAGACCACGGCGCCCGGTGGAACTGGAACTACCGACGGATCATTTCCTAGGATGGCGTCAGGTTCGCCACCATGTTTCGAAGGTTCAGCCAAGCTGGTAAAGAACTGAGGACGTGGATGCATGGTCATGTTGGGCAAATCTGGTGCTGGTGTAGCGTAGGGTCCTCCTGGTGTAGGTCCTGTTTCACCTGGATACTGCACATTCGGATACACTGTTGTTACTCCATCACCTCCAAGAGGTGGTTCGACTTGCTGGATCTTTTGCTCGTCAAACATGGCTTGCTGGGCAGCATTGATCTTGCGCTGCCGACGGCACTTGACTATAGCCCAGATAATGGTGATGACACCTGTCACGGCGCCGATGATGGCCCCGATAATGGTAGGACTGATTCCATCATTATTTGGGTTATGTGTGTTATCAGGGTCAATACCAGAACCTCTGTCGCTACTGGAAAAGGGTGTTCCGTAGGGTTCAGTGACATTCACTCTTGAATTGGCGGTGACAACCTGACCAAACTTTGGGCCTTCCATATCAATGCTGATCGATGCAAATTGGCCAATGTTGGAGTCCTGGATGAATACGAACGGCGGTTTGCCGTCAGTTCCTTCGATCGCCTCTGAAGGAACCTGGAATGGAAAGTACTTTTGCATGTCGACTGGTGGCTGAAATTTTGTCCCGCCGTAGTAATGTACCATGCTCGTCACACCGTCGACCGTCTGCGATATTTCAAAAAAAAATAGATGGACGTGTGAATAAGTCTGTAATCAGTATTGGGACTTTTCTTTTGTTGGCATCAGAAAAAAAATACAAGGACATACTGGGTTCATGCACACGATGAACAGTCGGTTGCGAGATAGAGCAACCCGCAGAGTGCTAGGAAGGATTACGCATGTGGTGCTAAGAGTCGTCGATATTCTGGTAGTAGGAAAAGGCGGAATTGAGGTACTGGTAACTGGTACGCTCACCATGGATGTTCCATTAGAGAGTCCCGAGTGAAACGAGTACAGAGTTCCACTTGAATACATGAAGAATGCACTAGAGCCATAAGTCATGATATCCTATTTGAGAAGCAATGGAGAGAAGATGGATATTAAAAAACGTGGTGAATATGGGAAAAAAGACTTGGGGAGAGATATTATGTAGATGGACATGCTTCACCCCCTTTTTCATGAAACAAATGAGCAACGGAAATATTACAGGCTTCCAGATGGTGTCCAACCGTGTAAAATTCTGAGACGACGATGCCAATGATCCAAAGTGGATTTCGGATGATGAGTTGCTGTACACATGGACGAGTGAATACTTGTTGCTAGGTGCTGGTTCCTTGACTGGGAAAAGGATCGACCGCATCAACGTGCTCGACCAATCATAGTCTGGTGATGCCATGATCACTTGCCAGCCGCCCTGGCCTGTCGAGTCTGCTGTGGCAGGCAACGCTGGGTCGTATCGAATACCACCTGGTGTCGATTTCTCTGGAATCGACGTCGTCGGCCCAGCGGCTTGTGAAAATGCTGTAAAGACACCTGTTGGGTCGACGGCGCAGGCAAGGCGGCCGTCGTTCAGCTTGCCATATAGATATAGAAGCTTGTCGCGGCCAATAGTACTGACTACCTTCCACGACATGTCGTCGACCGACTTTGGATGCGTGTTCGACTTGATGAGAATGAGCCGGTCCTTCTTGTCGCTCGAAGAATAGTCAGGGCCAACGGCTAGGCCATACAATGTCATGGTCGTCTCATCCTTTGCCAGACATTCAAAGTTGAGATAGCCCATGGAGAAAACAGATTAATATAAAAGTGGCTGCCACGGTGAGTTGGATAAGTAGAGAGAAAGAAGGAGAGAGGTGTACAGTGAAGCGAAGTAATAACGAGGAGCGAGTAAAAGGCAGCGTAGGAGAGGGTGTGGTGGTATCGTGGAGAAGCGGTTAATTTGTTCTTTGCAGAGTAACAAAGCTTTTCTTAAACAAGGTTGGAGTCAGGGGAGGAGGGCCAGAGAGCTCAAAGGAGGAGCAGTAGGGTTCATGCAATGGAGGATGAATGACAATGCTAGGCCAAAGATGAACAATGAATGCTGACAGTCGCCCATAATATAGCAAACAAACAACGGCACTAGTAACAGAGTAACAGGGAGTACAGGGGGAGGATCTCGAAGTAGGGCTCTCACAAGAGCATTATAGTGACAATACCTCGTCCTCCAATAGCGGGTTGTGCCTGGACCCTCACCCGAAAATGAAATAGTGGCAAAACAAAATTTCAACTGTCAGCATCATTGCATTATAGACACAGACCCTATTCAAAACTCTCCGTCAGACCAAAACAATGTCAAACAAACAAACAAAGAGTTGGGTGGCCAGCTTTGCAAAGGCCTTATCACTCATGTATTCTTCTAAAAAATATAAAGACGACCTTCTTCTACTAACATATGGCACTAGGTTGCATTGTGATGCGTGGATGGATACAGGATATTTTACTCGGCGTTGTCAAAGATGAGCTTGGTGATCTTGCCAATGGCAATGGTCTTGCCCTCGTCACGGAGCGTGAAGCGACCCAGGGGTGCATAGTCTGCAAAAGTCTCAACACAGATGGGTCCTGCCGTCTCGATCATCACAATACCCTGCTGACCCTTCTTCAGGAACTGAGGAGGACGCTTCGACTTGCGGCCAGTCTTCTTGTCAATCAAGTGAATCATAGCTCCGAGAGTAATCTCCTCAATGGCCGTATGGATGTGCAGCACTGCTGTGTAACCAGCGCAGATAATGTTCTTGTGGTCCAGAATACCCAGTGCTGCCTCAAACTTGGTCACAGTGTGCACGGGGTTCTTGCGGCTGCACAGCACGAAACCGGGCATAATATCCTCCTCCTCAATGCCACGCAGACGCAGACGAATGTTGTCACCAACCACTGCTGCTGGAACCTCCTGCTCCAGTTCGTTGAAGATGGCCGCGACTTCGACGGCGACGTTGTTGGGCATGACGCACACCTGCGAACCCTTCTTGATCGAGCCAGACTCGAGCTTACCCACGACCACCGTGCCCATATCCTTGTACTTTTCGCTAATGGGCATGCGCAGAGGAGCATCCAGCTTGCGGTCCGAAATGGCAAGGTTATCCAGGTAACCCAACAGGGTAGGACCGCTGTACCAGCTGCAGTCCTTGGGGTCAATGGGGTTCTTGATGTTGGCGCCTGTGAATCCAGAAACGGGCATGAAAGTAACATCTACATTCCAGCGCGATAGAGAAAAACAAAAGTATACAGACCAATGAGTTGTCAGTTTGATTACTTCGAGCGTGTTGTCCTCCATACATACGAAAATGTCAACTCGGGAATTTTTTCTCACCAGTCTTCATGTTGTAGCGGTTAGCCTTCAAGAAAGGCGACAGCTTCTCCACACACTCATCATAACGCTCCTTGGACCAGCCGACAGTGGGGTCGTCCATCTTGTTGATGACGACAACAAGTTTGTTCACACCACCGTTCTTGGCCAAGACGGCGTGCTCACGGGTCTGACCACCCTTCTCGAAACCAGTCTCAAATTCACCCTTACGGGCAGAGATGACGAGAACGGCCACATCAGCCTGAGCAGCACCACCAATCATGCTGGGAACATAGGTCTTGTGTCCAGGGGCATCCAGAATGGTATAGCGACGCTTATCAGTCTCAAAGTAGGCACGTCCGCACTCGACAGTCTTGCCCTATAAGTGTCATTAGAACGGAGTAGTGAGGAAGAAATACACCCATACATTGGCGATTAGTCGGTTGTAAGCTAAGATCCTGATCCACAACCATGCTTTTTTTTTTGAAAGGTGCCGACGACGAATCTGTTCAGGCTTGATTCGCGATTTTTATCTACCAAACACGTACCTTGGCACGCTCCTCAGCGTTGGTATCCAGAGCCCACGACAGGTACCACGACTCACGACCAGCCTCCTTGGCCATCTGCTCGTACTTCTCCAGCGTACGCTTGTCGATCATGCCAGTGGCCTCACTACAGAAAAGAAATCGAGAAAGGTTCTTGATCAGTCACCCATGTTCACCTATGCCATATCTCCAAAGGTACAACCACTATAATCATATTGAAAGAGATTATACTGTCAGCAGCCAAAACTAAGACAAATATAGCTTTAAAAAAAAGTAGACTTACAGAATACGACCACCCATAGTCGACTTGCCAGCATCGACGTGACCAATAAAGATGACGTTGACGTGTTCTTTGCCGAAAAACTCGGTCAGCGTCTCCTGATCCACAGGGTCATCGTCAGGAATAGGCTCAGCAGGCTTGGCAGGCTCGGCGGGAGCAGCAGCCTTCTTAGGTTCGGCAGCAGGCTTGGGGGCAGCAGCAGGTTTAGGGGCAGCAGCAGGCTTAGGGGCAGCAGCAGGCTTGGGAGCAGCAGCTGGAGCAGGAGCGGGGGCGGGAGCAGGAGCAGCAGCAGGGGCAGGAGCGGGCTTAGGAGCAGGGGCAGGAGCAACAGCAGGCTCAGTAGGGGTGCGGTTGATAACAGAGGCGGGTGGGGGAGCGTTGAAGTCGAGAGCGCCAGCGCGGGCAGGAGCTGGTGCAGCAGGAGCTGGAGCTGGAGCAGCGGCAGCAGGAGCACTCATCCACGAAGGCACGAATGGCTTTGCAGCGGCACGAGGAACAAAGGCGCCAGCGTTGGGGTTGAGCGACAGGCCCGACAGCTTCTGGGTAGGAGGGTTGCTGTTGTCACTCATGGTCGGTCAATCGTTCAATGCTAAATGAAGGAGCGAGTGAGAATTGATGGCACTGATGAAGCCGGTCCAATATAAAAACAATTGCCTGTTCTCGCACCTCCTTCCAGCCCAAGCGTCAGTCCTAACGCTTTGGACTGCGATAACATTTTTTTTTCCAAGGAAGGGTGTGAAAAAAAATATCATAGTGGCTTGGGTGTTGATCCGCAATTCACCAGTTGCCTGTCCAGCCCAGAGTGATCGTCTCCACTACTGACATATTGTTCTGTGCTGCTCTGCGGAGGGGAACCGCAGTATCACCACTGTCACCATCGCATCCATCGCAGACACTGACAAATGTTGACCATCTGCGCTTGGTTCCATGTCATTCCATGCAACCAGCACCTTCTCTTATTGCCAGTTGTGGACCAAAGGTAAGGAATATGTGGCTTACAAATGGACGTCTTTCTCAATAGAGTTTGTCAGCTAAGTTCGTTCAATTTTGTCAACAATCCGTCCTTCTTCGATACCTAATGGCTCGATCTCATGTCCAGACGAGTTGTAGAGGCATGGGACAAAAAACACACTGTTCAACATGACGCCTGATGGAAGAAACTTGAAGGAAACCGACGTGTTAGTTAACACTCCTGACCCTCTGATTGCATCAATGGTGATAAACGCAAGAATACAAATCAGCAACTCGTGTAGACAGCTCAGTCTTTTAACATAACTGAATATCAACCAAGCTGTAACATTCCTGTGAGGATCAATATAAAGTATATTATATAACAGAAAGTATCTAAACGATGTGCAAGAACACCAGGATAGGCCTGTTAAAGCCATCCAGGGCATTGCGGATAGGACGAGAGACAAATAGCGAAATAAGAAGCGTACAGTAAGAGCAAGCTATATTTCCCCAAAGTCTACTATAGGATATTAAGCGGGTTTTGTTGTTGTTTCAAGACACGATGACAAGGAGGTTTGCTATTTGACAGTACTGAATGCACAAATGCTATGCCATCTGTTTAGACCTTCTCGCCCTCAATGTGGATGGCATAGGGGTCGTGAACAGTGGGCTGCTCACCACGGCCGTTGCGCCAGTCCTCAAGAGCCTTCTCAGCCTGCAAGTGCTCCTCCCACTCCAGAGAAGAGACCCATCTACTGAGGACGATAGTAAAGTAGATACCAAAGATCGAAGCGATTGTAACCATGACAGTGGCAACAGTAGCAGCACGCTTACGGCGGTCATTGCACTTATCAAGGGTCCAGTCGGGGTTGCGCTCAAGGCAGCCTGCGTTGACCTTGTCAACATGGTTGTCCTCGACGGCAATGTAGACAATGGCCCAGCAGAGGAACATCAGCAAAAAGCCCCAAGAGCACGAAACAAATTGGCGCTTGTGCCATGTTGATCCCTAACAATTATAATTGATAATAATAAACTCTCAGTATGAGTCTCCCATACAAAAAACGAGACATTGAAGGCATGGCATAACATAAATGTTGTAGAACAATAGTAGAAACAACATACCTTGGTAACACCCCAGTAGCCATAGAGACCAGTACCCAAGAGGAGCAGGCAGACAATAGCCCAAGGGAGGGAAAGATCAAGTTCGGCATGAGGCATGATCCCTACACGGTTTGTAGAAATAGAACGATGACGTTAGCTTGCGAACAGATAAACAACTCTTTGCTCCAAATTCTGGTGTCTTGACGAGTGAGATTGGTTCACCATCCATCACCATGTCGTTGTCGTTCTCGACCTCTCTCACTCTTCATCTCTTTTTCCGTATTCACCAATGTACCCTGCAAAACAAAGCAAAACAGCATCCTCCCACATCAGTCATAAACAACATGTACATCATTCTCCACGGTGCACAATCAGAGTTGGGGCTCTGATGAACAAAATGTGCAAAAAAAGAAAGCGGAGCGCGCGGGATGCCAAAATATTGCTAGAATGGGATAAGGGAGGGGGTCTGCTGGATAGGATTCTTCCGCATTTAAAACCTTGATTGGCCTGGGGGCACGAGAAAAAGGGAAAGATGACCCTCTCACTCAAGCAGGATAAACCGTTTAAGCATATCTGTGCAGCCCTTCATTTTCTCCCTCTGTCTTCCAGCACCCTTTCATGGGACCCAACAGTACGGCTAACGCAAACATCAGGATACATATATTGCGTAGTTTGTCCCAAATTGTATTCCCTTCCAACAACAGTCGAGAGGGTGGAACAAGATGGATTGGAAGGTCTCGATCCACCCCTTCCTCCCTCTCACTCCAAAGTGTTGATGTCTTGTCTCCAAAAGATCAAGAGTTGAATGGGTGACAGGACAAAAAAATGGTTGTCCTTGGAGGATTCAACGGTGGATAGGTGAATAGGTGGATGTCTGAATATCCCTCGCTCGAATATTAAAAAAGGGAATATGGGAAAAGGATGGCAGGGATCCTGTGTTGGCTTCACCATTTGACGAGGTGATGATAGAGACGAGAGAAGAAAGAAAGCAAAGTCGATTGAGAGGTGGTGAACGTGAAAAGGAAAACGTGGAGCGACAAAAGAACACAAAAGGAATGGTTGCCTTTGTACTGTATGTGAAGGGTAAGAAGGGTATCCTGATGAAAAAAAGAGGCGAATCCAAGATCGACTTACAGCGACCGAAGCAGAGGATGGCAAAGACCAAGCCGATGATGGAGTAGAGAATGGAAAGGACGATAGCACCCGTCCGGGGGGCGACGACGCCAAAGAACGAGTCAAAGAGCTTGACCATGGTTGTAATGAAACGGACGAAAAGGGTGAAGGGGGAGAAAGAAAAGTGGGAGGGAGAGGTGAAGAAGAAAGAAAGGGAAAGAGAGGGGTTCAATAGACGAAAAGGTCGGATAAAAAAGAGTAGGTGGTCAAAGGGACAAACAGTCCTGTTAAATGTCGTTGGGAGGGTGCTGACTGAGTGACGACTGCGAATGAGTGGTTGTATGAGTGGGTGAGTCGAGGCGAATCGAGTTAAGGGAAGTGCTGAGCGGAGAACGGTTCAACTGTTTAAAAAAAAGAGAGACGAGGGTATACAACTGTTTACGTTTTTGAATGAGGTTTCGGTCTCAACTGGACCCAGCAGAAAGGAGACTATTGATTTGTACCCTCTGCCACCGAAGAACTAGAGCGTGTGCTCGTCCGATAACTGTCCTGCAAAGCTGGATGGTGCCTTTTCCTTCCTTGTCAGAGAAGTCAGTAAATGGGATTAATACAGGGATGACATGTAGGTTGACTCGACTAGAAAGGCCACCTTCCACACTCTTCGTCATTTATTTTTTTTTCTCTGTCTGTCTCAGTCTTGAATTCTACTGAGCCGCCGATCTCCAAGTGTACACTTGCAGATCTCCACAGGATAACACTAGTTTCTTCATCCATCATCCTCTCCATTTCCTACATTTCTCTTCACCACGTTATTACTGTCGTAACGGCCGACAGAATCTTTTGCAAAGGGGAGTATGAAGAATACAAAACGGCCTTTGGGTGGCGGAAGAAATGTCTAGTAGACAGGTCAGCTTCGGCTATTACATTTCCCCTTCAATCACGTAAGGTTGGTCTTAGCCAAACTCTAGTCTGTCTGCATTTTTTATGTACCCTTTGTCCGCCCATCCTCCTTCCTTTTAGGTACATGAAAGTTAATCCACACGCACACAGTTTGCCTTTCTGTCTCTCTTTGTCCCTTCCCTCCTCTTCTCCCACTCCCATTTATCGTCGTAGAAAACTGTGTTGTGTAAGTGGATGTGCATGGTGAAATGAAAAAAGATAATTACATTGATTGCACGTCCATTCCCACTTAAATATATGCCTCATCTAAACAGTCGATGTCTCCCAACTTGAGTTGTTGCCGAGATGAAGCAAGAGAGGGGTTCAAGGCTTGTACGCCTGCTGTTGCGCAGAGGACTGACAATGTTTGAATACCCCTGCGCAAACGATTACCCTTTCAACTATTCTAGAGCGCAGATATGACAAATGTTAAAGGGATAAACGCAATCCACAATCCCACCCACGTATTTTATTCCTACTATGTTTCTTCATCACCACAAGTGCACGGGTAACTAATAAGCACTGCGCGCAAGGACGAGAAGGGTTAAGCCAGGGAAAGGATGGGTTACTGTGCTGAGCCAAAGGCAAACAAGAAAAAATAAAGATGGGGTGGTTTTCCCTTGACAATACCCGGTTGGCCTTAGAGAGTATTCCTATTCAATAGGGTTCCTCGCAGTCCAAATAGCGCCACATGGCAAAATAAAAAATGGCTCAAATGTGTGAGATTTTTCCGTTCCCTTTACGTTACTTGAAAAAAAGACGCAAGAGAGGGGATACGAGTTTTCGGGTATAGGACGGATGAAAGGGTGGGGAGGGATACGGGTTAGCGCGTTTCTCCCTTTTTCTCTCGTGCCCTATGTTCTTTCTTCAGGCACGTTAAACAGGAACTAACTATCTCATCGTCCATTGAGCTATTGACCCTGTGATAGAGCAGTGTTGCAGGTACTGCTAAGCTGCTATTGGGTTAACTGAGTGCAACAAGCAATTGATCAATGGCATCTCGGCTGGGACTACCCTTCAAGTTACCCGATTCCAGGTAATCTGAGACTGAGTTGAGAGGGAAGAGGCCAAGGGAGACTATCGCTCCTCCTAATAAGGGCCTTGCATCCTGTGGCATGCATTTAGTAAGGCCTACAGCAGCCATGGAGTAACCTACAGCGCTTTCGGTTTGCTGAGTTTTTTTTCTATATTATTGACTGTACACGCGGCCATCCACATGGCAAGGCCAAAGCCCTCGCGTGGCTCGAAAACTTGACGACACAAGGCACAAGTGGTGTTAAGGAAGAGAAGACGAATGCTTGGGCATAGTGAATATGGGTTAAAGAGATAAAGCATTTGTGGAGTGGAAAGGGGGACAACTGCAGATTGCTTTCTCGCAATGAGAGAAGCATGGAGCATTTAGATGTTCAATGCTACTCTCCATGCTTCTCTCAATCCGAGAAGGTCAACTTGTCTTCGTCTCCCTTTCCACCCCACACTTATCGTATGTCTATGCATTCGTCTTCACTTCCTTTCTCTTCCCCCTGTTTGTGCCCTGTGTCGTCTCGCGCGATCTCGCCTACCTGTCCCGATATGACTGATGCAGAGATCTCGCCTGGTGATATTCCATCGCATCCTGCCCAGTGTGCTGGAGGTTTGTCGCCAGTATCTGTGCAGTCAACGGGAAGTGGTACCTTCTACTTAGTCAGGATCCGAACACATCGACGCACTGTAACTTCCAAAGGGCAAAAGCGTTGTATCAGACGACTCTGCCCAAAATTGCTCGTTTCGCTTCCTTGACTTGTCGTTTTAGCGCATGTTCTCCTTTTTCCCATCGCTCTGTTCGATCAACCACCATGTAAGTTCAGATAGTGCGTATCTTGAAATACTTGGACAGTCTTGCACATGATTACAGAGCGACTTGAAGATCATTCTCCAAAAATGACACTATGAGCACGTGACACCTGGCACCATCCTACACCACCTAGCACCTGAAATGGCTTGTCTCTTGTGAGTATGTTAAGTATTAGGTTCAAGAGGTGTGGCAGTGCAGGAAGGTTACCATAGTGAAGTTCCTTTTTGCATAGATGTTTGGACTGAACAATAATATTCTCACTTCCCGTTCGCCAGTGTTGGCAGGAATGAGTCGAGGAAAAGGTCCTGCTAAAATTCAAACCAAACTTTGCTCGTTCGAGTGTGAGAATAGTAGGTCGTTAAGTTGTTGAAGCCCAAGATTTGTCTTTGCTTTGTATTATCTCTACATCGCTTGTTCCAACCTTCATCCCAAGAATATATAGCCTTCGGTGTCTCGTACATATCTCACTGCTCTTATCTCCATTGGAAGGTTGTGACAAGGAACGTGAATCTCGTATCCACGGTTCAGAGATAACACTGAATTGCGGCCAAGGATGCCGACAGCGTAGGGGCGCCATGAATGGTGGATTTTGTGGGAACTACAGCTTTTTTTTTTTTTTTTGCTGGGTTTATAACCATGAGTCTTGGGGTGCACTGCACTTAGGCTCTACCTTACACTTTGGCGGTGTAGACCCGTTCATTGCCATACAAAAGGCGACTTCACTGGATTGATCCCCAACTGAATCAGAGTTGCACCTTGTGTATTTCAAGTTTCTTCATGCTGATCCTGTCGTCATAATTGGACCGAATATTTACTCAATTGCAGATTTTCCTCTTGTCGGTGTTAGTTTTCTCACGAAACTCATCTCATTCGCAAAAATGGCGGTAAAATATCGGAGCTTGTCTGTGATAACCCCAACAAAGACAGTAAGGATGTGTCCTCGATATGTTTGATTTTCGAAAGCAATTACCGTGAAATGCATTGAGAGTCAAAGCGCGTAGAAAAGTGGACGAGAAACGGGAACATGATTTGTTTTATAATACACGAATTAGTGAATACGTGTTGCCAGAAGTGTACAAGTACGATCGAAACAAACAAGCGCATAGCCGTTCAATGTGCAACATTGGCGATCATACTGACTTTGGCTGATCAGGCACTTGGACTACTTTGTTCTCGGCATTTTTGTTTAGTCACAGGCGGAAGTTGTTTTGAGAACAAGTGGAACAAATCCTCACAGCTGGTTTCTTAGAGCGCGTATTTGTAGTGTATTCGTATGGCACTCCCATGGACTGAACTGTGTATCGTCTTAACACAATGAGAGTTGGTATATCCTGTTGTTGGAGTTCCCAGATCTTGCTTCTCACACTTGGCAAATAAATGTTAAAGTTCACCATAGTTGCTGCACCCACCCAAGAGCTGTAAGTGTCTCCATCTTTTATGGCATTCTTCCTACAGATTAGTTTGTTGTTTGGGATACATCGCATAGGAGAGCATAACCTCATCTAATGTTTGTGAAAGGCAGCCGTTACCGACACTACAGTCCATGCTGATCCCTATATAAAGGCTCGATAAACGTGAGCTTAATCTCTATCAAGCAACTCTCTATTCTTCAAATATGTTTCATTGCTCCTCCTTCTACCCAAGTTCACACCCCATATTAAGTGAGTTTCTAACGCACGCTCCATTATCAAACACTACAGATGGCTGCGATTTGATCGTTTGCAATGGCTTTTTTATTGCTGAAAAAAGAATAAACTAGCTGACATTTACTATCTGTTCCTCATTAGAACATGCACATGGGATTCTTTGCCTTTATGGTGGCCCTTTTGTTCCTGGGCTCCGCTGAGGCCGTTCGGAAGGTTGCTTAGTTGATGGCCCGTTCAAGGGCGTGCAACTTAAAGGCTATATGATCACCACTATCAAGTATGGTGGTATACTTTCTGCTAGGATGAGGTGGACGTTGAAGCACGACAATTACACCAACAGCCTCGAGTACCATGCGAACCTCTGGACCGAGTCCAGAGTCCGTTGCAGTAACGATGACATGTTCTGCATCAATGATCGACTTGCTGTCGGACGAGAGGAAGGGTTTGGCATCTCCTTGTATTACGGCCACCGGTGCTCCAATCACTGGGCCAAGTTCAAGCCGCGACAAGAGTGCTCCAACTTTCCAAACTCTCCTGTTGTTTGCATTTATGATATGGATATACAGACCCTAAACTGCTAAGATCTTGGTATACTATCACAGAGATTGGTCCGATTTGTTGGAGACAGGTTCCGACTCCTCTTTCTTCCTCTCCTATCTGACATGCCTCGAATTAATCAAGCTAAGCTTACAAGCATTTTACACCCTTCTGCCACTATCTTCTAGTATTCTCTTTTTATTTTTGTAGTATATCTGAAAATGTAAGACTTGAGAACACGAACTATCACCTCTTTAAAATAATCATGTTTTGAAGATGATTTGTCATCCAAGCCACCGCAAGGCACTTTTTTTTTCTTGCATTACCGAGAAAGTCAATCGAAGGGGAGGTCATTACTCATTTACTCCTTCTGCATTTCATTCTTTCATTCTCATTCTCATTCCCATACCTCCACTCTCACTTGTATAATATTACAATGGAATATACACCTCAATTAACAACGCAGCAAATGTAAGGGTCTCTCCAAGCATATCCAAAAGTGTATCAAAGGGGGAAGGGGGGGGAACCATAGCCACCACCGTTTGAGATATTCTTTGCAATAATACTGCGGCATTGGAAGACACCTCGCTGCGGAAGACCAGAACCACAGAGACTGAAGCTGCCACATCCGGACATGGGCCTTACCCATGGCTCTAGCAACAAAATGGGATGGCTCCACCAAGTCTCGATGCTCAAAGCAACATTCCTGAGAACCTGATTGCCGAGCAAAAAGAAGATATTAGCAACCGAGGACACTACCATCAAAAACTTACACTATTAGCATCTTTTTTCTATTTCTCCTTCATCTCCAAAAAAAAACCACAATATAGTCTTTGCTGCTCATGCGGTACACTCATCCCGCCCAACCCAACCAACATGTGTGTCAACTGTATCCGGAACCAGGTGGACATCACAGAGGGAATTCCAAAGCATGCAACGATCTGCTTTTGCCGGAACTGTGAGCGCTACCTGCAGCCACCAGGACTGTGGGTGGCATGTCAGCTCGAGTCGCGCGAGTTGATGGCGCTATGCTTAAAGAAGCTCAAGGGCTTGAACAAGGTGCGATTGGTGGATGCCGGATTCATCTGGACAGAACCTCACTCGAAGCGTATCAAGCTCAAGCTGACGATCCAGAAGGAGGTCTTTGCGTCAACGATCTTGCAGCAGATCTTTGAGGTCGAGTTTGTGGTCTCACACCAGCAGTGCGACGACTGCGCTAAGGTGATGGCGCAAAACACCTGGAAGGCTATGGTTCAGGTCCGCCAGAAGGTTGACCACAAGCGTACCTTCTTGTACCTGGAGCAGTTGATCATCAAGCACTCGGCTCATAAGGACACCATCAACATCAAGGAATGCAAGGATGGCCTCGACTTTTACTATGCCTCGCGTTCACACGCCCTCAAGATGGTCGAGTTCTTGCAGGCAGTCACTCCCCTGCGGTCCAAATCGTCCGAGCAACTCATCTCGACTGATATCCACTCGGGCACATCCAACTACAAGTTCTCGTACTCTGTGGAACTTGTCCCAATCTGCAAGGACGATCTCATCTGCTTACCATCCAAGGTTGCAAAGTCGCTCGGAAACATTGCCCCACTTGTGATTTGCTACCGCGTCGGCAACTCGGTGCACATCATGGATCCCAACACGCTTGCCACCGCTGAAATCTCCAACCAGGTTTACTGGCGCACTCCCTTCCAGGCTCTGGCCACTGTCAAGGCATTGACCGAGTACTACGTACTGGATGTCGAGCCCTGCGGACCCGTCAAGGGCAAGTTTGTGTTGGCTGATATCCAGGTCGCCAAGACATCAGATTTCGGTCGCAACGACATTACATATTTCGCTCGCTCGCATCTTGGTGGTATTCTGAACCCTGGAGACCACGTTATGGGTTACGATATTGCGTCGTCCAACTTTAACAACGATGCCTTTGATGCCCTGCACCGTGGCTCGCTGCCAGATGTCATCCTGATCAAGAAGTCGTACCCAGCCCACCGTCGCCGCAACCGTCAGCGCAACTGGGAGCTGCGTCAGCTTGCCAAGGAGGAGGAGGAGTTGGCACCTCGCAAGCAGGACCAGGAACGTATCGAGCAAGACTATGAGATGTTCTTGCGTGATCTTGAGGAGGATCCTGAGCTCCGTGCTACCGTTAACCTGTACAAATGTAAGTTGGCCGAATGCTGTATTGTTTCTAGTAGCTATTGGATTTTGTATTTGTATAGCAGATATTCTGACCTTTTACATTCCTTTTCTGCAACTACCTTTCTTTTCTCACAGCCGATAAAGCCAAGCAACAGACTGCGGATGTCGCCATGGATGATGAAGACGACGAGGAGGAAGAGGACTTCCCTGAGGTGTCGCTGGATGAGCTGCTGGATAACTTGACTCTGGAGGATGGTGCTCAGGGAGAGTACGAATCTGAAGGCGATGAGATGATTATGGAGTAAAAGCAAGGACGGGAAGCATCCAGAAAAAAAAGAAAAAGAAGATAAAAAATTGCATTTTTTTAAAACCCACATCCTAGTATATGAGATTCATAGAGCATCCCACCGCATCAACATTTGTAAGAAAAACAAGCAACAAAGCATGTACTTTTTTCCCTCCTCCACTCCCAATTTTTGCGTGTTCCCCCCTGTGTAATTGCACCGGAAATATTGGAAATGAGATTTGTAGGATTGTCCAGCGTGGCTGTGTCATGGTCATGCAAGATATGGGTAGGATCTGTATGTTTAGGGTATGAATAGTGTATTTTTTTATTGTTGTCAACAAAAGTGGAAATGCAGTGAAAAAAATATGAACAAAGAATACACATGGATTCATTGTACTCTAAAAATAAAGAGTCTATTCAGTCTTGGGCTTGACAGCATCATCGGCAATCTTGACAGCCTGGCCACCAGGGACAGGCATGACAAAAGGGCCGGGACGGAGAGGGGTGTCTGGCACGGGGGGCAACAAGGAAGCAGCAGACTGACGGGCCAGCTGTGCGAGGACGGCATCCATGATGACCAGGGCGGCCATAGCCTCGACGATGGGGGTAGCACGAGGGACGACGCATGGGTCATGACGACCACGGGTGGCCAAGACACCCTCGACACCGCTGTAGCTGGTCGTGGCCTGTTCTTGACTGATGGTAGCTGGCGACTTGAAGCCGATGCGGAAGTAGATGTTCTCACCGTTGGAGATACCGCCCTGGATACCGCCCGAGTAGTTGGTCTTGGTGCCAAGCACCTTCTGGCCCTTCTTGCCAACCTTGGCCACCCAAGGGTCGTTGTGGAGGTGGCCGGGCACCTGCGTGCCTCCGAATCCACTGCCGATCTCAAACGCCTTTGTTGCTGGAATGCTCAGCATGGCGTGTGCCAGCTTGGCTTCCAGTTTGTCGAAGCATGGCTCACCCAGACCAGTAGGTACGTTCCGGATCACGCATGTCACTGTGCCTCCGATCGAGTCGTTCGCCTCCTTGGCCTCCAGAATGCGCTATAAGTATTTCGCACACACACAAAAAAGGAAGGAGAATGTTAATAAATAACGAACGACAAGATGGGGAATAAGCCTAACCAGTTACCAAATACCGAATGACAAAAAATGACAAAGTCATTGACATACAGCTGTCATCTTCTTGGAAATCTCCTTGTCTGGGCAACGGGTAGGCTCCTGGTCGACCTGCTCGCGTGTGATGGTGTTCAGGAGCTCAACAAACTCATCAGAAGGGGTGCCGCTCTCCTGTTGCTGCTCGATGAAGGGCATAGCCACCTTGCCGACCGACGACACAAAGGCGACAATCTCGGTACCAAAGGCTTCCTTCAGGTATTTTTCAGCCACAGCGCCAGCAGCAACACGTCCTGATTTGTTGTGTCGTCCATTGTCGGAGAGGAAAAAAATTGTAAGCAAAAAGAAAAAAAATGATGCGTGAGCTCAAAATGTCTCACTGCATAGCAAAATGATCCTCCGGAGAATTTTCTTTGTCATAAAATACACTTTTATCTCAATCCCATCAATCGTGCCTAGATCTAATCCCTCTTTTTCCTGATAAACTTTTTGGTGTCCTCCAAAGGTTGCCAACACAAGAAAAAGTGCCCTCATCCTTTTTTTTGCCAACTTACCGATAGTCTCACGAGCACTGGCACGTCCACCACCACTGGAAGCCTTGAGACCATACTTGAGCAGATAGGTCCAGTCAGCGTGGGAAGGACGGGGGTAAAGATCTGTTTCCGAGTAGTCGTGGGGGCGCTGGTCCTGGTTGGGAACTGTCAGTCCGATTGGCGTGCCGAGCGTGTATCCAAACTCTGTGCCAGACATAATGGTCACTCGATCCTTCTCATCGCGCTATAATGTCATTGTTGGGAGGTGGAAATGGTGTGAGAAGGAAAAGATGTGTTGCTTTAGGAAAAGTTTGAAATACAATAAACGAGAAAAACGAGCTGCAGTAATACCTCTCCAACTCGTTCTCTCTCGCTCTTCGTTCTCAGTCATCACACACACTCTCTTAGATCTCTCTATCTTTCGCTTGTGTCCTTACAGGAGTAGTGAGGTTGGACTGTCCAGGACGGCGACGAGTGAGTTGGGGCTGGATATCGTCCTCTGTCAGGGCAAGGCCAGGTGGGCAACCATCGATGATGCATCCAACGCCCTTACAGTGCGACTCGCCGTAGGTGGTGACGCGGAAGTGGGTACCAAAGGTCGACATTTGTTTCTTGAGAGGGAATGAGAATGAAGCGAGTTGTGATGTGAATGGAGGAGAACCAACAACAAAAGGAGAGACCAAGCGCAGTGTTGATAACAGCCTGTTCAATCGTCTCTCTGTTCTCTTTTACAATGGCTATCGATTTGGCAGTCACCAAACTGACAACTGTCGACGAAGTATGACTAACGCTATTCGCCTATCCAACTGGGACCTGAAAAGTTTGAGCGGAGAACATTTATGGAAAGTTTGTTTCAACGCACCCTTGTTTTGTACACACACACACACACACACACGCATTTGAATATTGTATACAACACTCAAGACAAAGGGCTTGACAAGGTAAACAGTATGTACGAGAGTGGACACGCTCTGTTGTATCTATTTGTACTGAATGTGAGAAACCATAGTGGGTTTGGATGTGGATGTGGATGTGGATGAGACGTGTACACATGAGATCATGTGGAAAACAAATGATGATAAGATCTAATAATTAGGATACACTTATGGGGAAAAGTTGCCCAGCAGTTCTGGTGCAGCCAACTCGCCCTTGTTGATCTTCTCGATCGTCCTGATAAGGTCGTAGTTGATCTTCTGTGATACAACCGAGTCGTGCTTGTAGTCTGGATGTTCACGCACAAACTTGCGAATCCAAGACGCTGCCGTCATGAGTGTGCCGTTGGCGCGCTTCTTGATAAACTCGAGGTACTTGCCAAGCTCGCAGCGCGTCTCAATGTCAATGTTGAGTGTGTTGAGATAGCTGTGAACAAGGCCCAGCAGACCTGGGAAGCCCTTGTTGGCATTGCCGTTGATGATCTCGTTGATGGTCATCAGCTCATATTCATCCGAACGATCCAATCCAACGCCTAGTGTGGCCGAACCAGCAGTTGTTGATGATGCTGCATGGGGAAGAGTAGCATGGGACACCTTTGGCGAAGCTCCGGGTGTGCCAGGGCGAGAGTTGGGGAAGATGGACTTGCGGAAGTAAAACTTCTCATCGAGAACTGCATTACGATGGTGAGCGACCTTCATGTTCTCGTCAACCTTAGAGATGGGGATGTAAAAGTTGGTGCCAAAGCTGAGCACAGCACGCGTGACCAGCACAATGAAGATAGCGAATGCAGCATTCTCAAAATCGGTCAGCTGAATCTCCATACTACGGAATTCGACGCGCCAGCCAATGGGGCTTGTCTTTGAAGGTGGGGGCTTGAAACGCATTGTCTGCCAGTTGGTACTCTGCAAGTTTTCAAAGTGATCAGTGCTCTCATTATCGTCAACGTTAAGCATCTCCTTGAAGATGACAAGTGGGTCACGGATGAAGAGATGTGCAATATGGCGTGCTAGGAGATCATCAATGCCTTTGTCCGAGAGAGTCTTGTAGATGTCCTGATCAAAGACGAGGGGTATATCGTTGTACTCGGGCTTGTTACTAGGATCTGTTGAGATGTACGAGTCAATCGAGTCGTAGCGCGACTTGTTGATGACAAAGCGGTTGTTCTTTAATGGCTACAACAGTATAAAAAATGATGCCATTTGACGAGAAATAGCGAAACATCAGAGCGAAATTAGTGGCCACCATACATTCGCCATAGCACATCATTAGAGGGAAAAATACAAACAAAGCTAAAACAAATATGCATGCGAGCACATCTCTCCTAAATTCACCAGCCATTTTTTTTAAAAAAAAAAAAAAAACTCACCTTCAGGCCACGCTCTTCCTCTGTACGATCATCCACAGACTGAGAAATAACGTTCCAGCGACAGTCGACATCGCTCAAGTAGCCTCGGTAGAT
This sequence comes from Actinomortierella wolfii, assembly GCA_016098105.1. NCBI lineage: Eukaryota > Fungi > Mortierellomycota > Mortierellomycetes > Mortierellales > Mortierellaceae > Actinomortierella > Actinomortierella wolfii. The sequence goes on from JAAAIY010000109.1 coordinate 76,484, forward strand.
GGGAGCTGCAGCAGTCAATGCAAGCATAATTGGGCCAAGTGGTGCCATCTGGTCGTAAATCTTGCGAGCCTCGTCAACATTGACAGCTTGGAAGGTGATCTGAAGACAACTGCAGCCCATGCCAAACACCATCGAGTCCATGTAGATGTGATCAGGAAGAGCAGCACCATCTTCAATCGCGTTCTTGTCCTCGGGATAAAGGTTGCGGCGGGGAATGGTCGGATCGATGAATGGCTTGGGTGTATTGGTGTCGTGGAAGATGGGCATGTTGATCGCGACCTTTGAGCCACGGCGAGTCCGAATGTTGGCCGTCAAAGTTCTATTTCCGCACACAAAATAGAATTAGACAATTTAATGGCCTGTTCGCCTCATCGTTCCCTTATGTGCCCAGTTTTTTTTCTCACACTCCTGCGCATGGTCTGTTTTCCTGCTCTCAATCTGGTTTGTGCCCCCTTTCTTTCATTCCTTTCCCTCGAAAGCAGTGCATCCGCGTTAACAAAATAAATCACAACACCCCTGACAGAAAAAGCCATATACAATCGTAACTTACGGGAAACGAGCGTGGGCATTGATGATCTCATCTGGGGCAAAGAGACTTCGAGATGCTGGTCCGTTGGGTTCATAGTGCGGGTCGAGAAAAACACCAGCACATCCCAGGCGAGGAAACGAAGTCAGAGTCACTGGGATTTCGTTAGGTTTCATTTGCTCAATGGCGAGCTTTCGTCTATCCAATCCGGGGAAGCGTGCGGAGAAGTTGACAACGAGAAATATAAGGTGTTAGATAAGAGTCTTGTTCTACAGTCCGCTATGACCCCATTCATTTTGTTTTTTTTTCTTGGTCGGATCCAAGAAAGACAGAATGAAAGAAAAGGTTGACCAGCATGTTTGCTAGGATGAAGTAGTACCTCAACTTCATATTGGCCTCGACAGTGAGCAGATCCTTGGGGCGACCAGTGTAGGGAGTACCAGGAGTGGCTTCCAGCATATAACGACCATATTCGGGCTTCCACGAAGTCCTGACTACCATTCTAATCACGCAATTACACGAGTCATTGATCAGACAGGCGGGAAAAAAAAGTGAAGAGTGGGTTAGATCAATGATGGGTATTCTTCCATGCTATCGTCGACTTGTGGGTCACGCACTGAAAGAAAGAGTCGTCTCTACATACTGCTTATCAGGGTTCTTGAGAGCTTCCTCTTCTTCCTTGGAGAGTTCGTCGAGCATCTCACGGACACGAAGCGAGAGACGAGCATTCTGATGTTCGTGGTCGTAGCTGACGACCATGTACTCAATCTCGTCGCCCCAGAGAAGGGTGTCCTTCTGGTCATTCTTTCGAGCCTCCCACAGGTTGAGGAACTGGATAATACCGTGCTTGCGGACGTGATCGGCATAATTCTTGGCCTCGTCCCAAGGCAAAGGTGTTCCAAGTGACAGAAGACCCATTATTAGCTATCGATGTAATTCTAAGGACAGGAGAGTGGAGGAGGTATGAGGGGGAGGAAGTGTTGAAGAACGAAGTGTAGCTGGTGAATGGAATGAGAAGAATGGAAAAGAAGAAAAAAAAGATTGTGGAAGGAGGAAGGAATGTAGGAGGCTACAAAAAGCGAATGCAGAGGACGGTATGTTTGAACCGACCGTGGGTGAGTGAGTGAGCGAGTGATTGAGTGAGGCGAGGCATAAAAAAAATAAAATTTTTTGCATATTACAAATCGAAGGGTCGAATCGCCGCCTGTTTTTCGAGTGGCACCCCTTGCCTTCCCTAAACCTGTACAGCCAGCCATATTCCTCAATGTCTCTTTGGCTTTCTCTCTCGCTCGCTCGCTCTCTTCACCCTCTGACTCTCTTTTATCCCCCACATCCTTCTTGAGCAAGAGTTTTAGCCATCCTTAACTTTCATAACACTAACCTGGATCAAATCAACTCTGTGCACAAAACACGGCGTCTCTTTTCTCCACTTGGGTGGGTTTGTGTATTCAGTTTGGAGAGGACATAATGTACACCTGGGAGGCTCAGTCCTCGTAAAGCCCTTAGCAATTGAAAAAGCAGGACGGCACCTGCCTGTTGGACGATGGGGCAGTGACTTTGATTAGAGGGCTTGAGGGGATTGGATGTATGAGCATCCCACCTAAAAGAGAGAGAGAGCGATCGAACATGGAGGAGGCTATATGTCTTACGTAGCAGTTGCGCCAACCAACACAACCCCGTCCCAGAGGCTTGGGACAGGATGAGCGGAACACTACGGATGCATACACAGAACGCGTCTGATCGCGCTATTAGCATCCGAATGCCTAGTATTTTTATTAGTGTTGGGCAACCTCTAGTCTTGGTGTCCAACAGTCATGTTCTAGCTCCATCCTACCAACTGCTGCTTGCTCCTTTTCATTCCATTGTCCACACCCATTCCCTCCTTTAATTATTGTTCAGTTCAGTTGTTCACTGGCCTCTTCTTTGGGAAGCAATCCGACACGCGTGGCGATCTAGCACATCTTATGACGCGTCTTGGATGAATATTCCCCGATCCCAGTAAGTGTGTATGCAACCTAGACACAATGTTCTAACTATGTCATCCCATCTACGAGCCACAACTCTCACTGCTCTGCCCTCCCCTCCTTCCGAGGGAAGCTGGGCTGTGCATTGGATGCCATGTCCTCAAAGAATACCTCGAACCATGGTGGAGGGGGGGATATGGAAACATAAAACTCTCACGTTGTTCTTCTGCTTGCTTAGCCCAACAACAGTTCTTTCTGCCCCAAACGTTCCAGTAGAAAGTCGTCGTGCTCTGTACAATTTATATTCTTTTTACTTGCTCCCCTTTCCCCTTCATTCTCATTGTCCACACTTCGAATCCCCAACATGGCAGCAACAGCTTCTCCCGAGATTGTGTATGATTGTCGAAACATCAACGCTGCACTCTCTTCCCAGATTCCTGATGAGGAGGCGTTAGTGACCATCATTGGTAATGACATGTAGATGGACTCTATTAGTTGTTCTTTTTTTTTTTTTTTTTATACACAACTGTCCTACCTCCCTTCTTTGACCCCTGCGTGGTATGATTCGTTGAGGAAGCTAAAACGCGGAGAACAAGGACAGTAGACTAGAAACGGCCAGTTAACACGCTAAAATGACATTCTGGTCATTTTATAGGACGACGTGAACCTCACCAGCTGGTGATGATTTCTCGGCACTATCGCCAGACATACGGTGTCGACCTGTCCACTGAGCTTGAGGAGCGCATGAGTGACTCTGTTGGCAAGCTTCTTGCTCGTGTATGCCAACACAAGATCTTTGCCGACTGTTACTATATCTACAATGCAGGCAAGTCCAGTCGCAAACATGTGCAGTTCCGCCGCAAGGACACCCCCATGCAAGTCCTGCTCGAAGTATGCTTTCAAAATGATACTGGAGATGGGAAGAAGAGTGTGTGACTGAAGGAAGAGGGGAACTCGGACAACTGGAAAAAGTGAGGGGGGGAAGAGGCGATGATGATAATACGCTAAAACAATACCACATGGTGACACTGCATGGCCTAGGTTCTTGTTGGCAGGACCCCGTCAGACCTCAAGGAACTGCAAGAAGCCTTCCAAGCGACCTACCAGACTGAACTCCAGTCGTACGTGCTTTCGCTGCTCAAGGAAGAGGAAAAGGCTGTCCATCAGTTCTTCATCAACATTCTCAAGGTACATAGTAGTGGATCTTCGTGAGAGCATGTTTTTTAAAGACGTGAATCAACATTCCCAGGCTACCAACAACGACATGGAATACTCATTTTGCGCTGTGATCAACAATTTGTTTAGGACAAGCCCGATGTGCCTCTGGCAGATAAGGCAGCGGCTGTCGAGGAGCTACATGCATTATTGACAGCAGAGAACAAGGAGAACTATGAGTACAACCTGCTGGAACACGTCTCAAATCTGACGACGGCCCAGTTGGATAAGCTGGTGTATTCGTACAACTACACGCACCGCGATGCACACGTAGTGACGGTGCTTCGTAACAGCTTTAAAGCCAAGAAGAGCAACAAGTTGGTAGCGGAGATGGTGCTGTTTACGGTGATGAGATGTGCGGATGCACCGCGCCATATTGCACATCAATTCGAAGAGTCAATGTCCGGTATGGGCACACACGAGGATCAGCTGTCGCGTCTGGTGGTGCGTCATTGTGGCTCAGGCATGCAAAAGATTCTTGATGCCTATAGACTCGACTTTGACCGCACACTGGCAGATCGTATTCGAGGAGACACCTCAGGCATGTTTACCAACCTACTGCTGCACTTGATCCAGCAGACGCTCTGAAGCGCATTATCTGCGCATTTTTTTTTCTTTTTTTTCGTGAACCAGTACATTCATTTTGTAGATAACGTCTCTTTGCTGTAGAGGTAGATAAGAGAGAGCTTTGAATATAAAAATGAATGGACTGCAACAAAAAAACCCCCCCCCCACTTCCCGCAAGGGAAAACATATTCGTCTGTCAAGGTTTCCATGAGAAACCAAGCAATGCTCTCTGACCCAATCGAGCTCGGAGGACAGAGCGGGAGAACATAAGACGTGGAGGCAAAGATTGGCTTTGCGTGACAGAAAAAGGAAAGGATGGACATTTGCTCAACCTCGTGCAGCCTATCAGGATCGTCGATCTGGCCATCTCGACGGAATATTCTCTGCTTTCCCATGCGCTAATCGTGTGCATACGCCTCTCTCGCTGTCCCTCCTCCCTCACCCTCCCTTCAATGTAACTATGTAACCTATTTTGTCTGTCCTTAATGCTGCCTTGCGCCTTATAAAAGTCCACCAGACTCTGACTCCCCATTGTCATTCATTCAAAAAACCGCCATGGAACGCACATCGCATACTGTCCTCCCATTACCTTCCTCTCCTGCCCTATGCCACCGCAGCCTGTCTTCCAACTCTTCCGCAGGCACAGCTCCGACTGGTACTAGCGCTGGTACCACGCTGCATCCGCTCCAGCATAACCAGCACCAGACTACTTCTATGTCGTCTGAGTCGGTTGGTGGCGGTGGCAGTGCTTCGGCATCTGCATCCACTCATACTCATGCCCATGCTGGCTCTTATTCGCCACCACTGCATACCGTCCACACTGCCTACTCCTCTTCGTCAGCCTTGCAGGTCCCCATCAACCTGACTATCGATACCTCGATCCCCACGATGGCTCGCTTGCCTTCACCCGAGCCTTCACCCGACAATGACTTTTACTCGGCACGCGACCCTATGTTGCTCGAGTCGAAACGCATGTCTGAAGAGCAGATTAAGGCCATTCATTCGCATAAGGGTGCCAAGCGTGTGCGTGACTTTTATCGTGAGCAAAACGAACTCATCACTGACCTCCTTGATCCAGCTGAGGATCGTGAAGGTGCGGCCGAGGCTGAGGAACGCAGACAGTATAGGGTAAATCAAGAGAAACATTCACCATGGCAATGCTAACAAAGAAAAGAACGACAAAAGAGACGATGATCATCCATGACATATTCTCATACTATTCTTACTTGTATCCACACTCCTAACATATATAAAAATATCACACCAGCTCAAGATTGCTATCTATGGCTCCTATGGTGTCAATATCATGCTGTTTTTGCTGCAGCTCTATGCGGCCATCTCGTCAAAATCGCTTGCTCTCTTTGCCACCATGGCCGACTCCTTTATGGATCTGCTCTCGGGTGCTATTCTCACCTATGCTGCCCGAGCTTCGACCAAGAAGAACTGGGACAAGTACCCCTCGGTAAGCCACTACTCTCTTGAGTTCCCTCTCACAATCGTCGATGCTTTTCTTGCATTTGACATCACCTCCTTTGTTTATTCCCTGAACACACACACACGTACCCACATCGGAAAAAATAATGCTGTCCATGCGCACAACCACTCACGAGAGTCTCTCCTTGTTGACTCGATTTATCCTTTGACAGGGCAAGTCTCGCATGGAGACTGCTGGTACCATCGTCTTTGCATCGCTTATGGCTACTGTCTCACTTCAACTCATTGTAAGTATACTACACCATCAAAGATGTCCGTCCACTCTGTTTGTTTTCTCTCGCACATATCCCTCTTTTATCCTTTTTCCTACCCCTGTTAGAATGACATGATTCAGGGGACATGTGAGAAATGCGATCTGGGGACCATGGACGGTGTTTGCGCAGCATTGGGCGTAAAATTTCGATTTGGCGTTCAACTTGTGGTTCTTTCTTGACGATCTAATGGCACTTGTGTACTCTTTTTTTCACCTCTCAGATCGAGTCGGTGCGAACACTTCTTGCTGCCGAAAAGCTGCCTCCCTACCCAAGTCCGCTGGCGATTGCCTTTGTTGGTATCGCGCTTGGTAGTAAGCTGATCCTGTACCTTTACTGCAAGACGCTTCGCCAGTACAACACAGCTGCCATTCTGGCACAGGATCACCAGAACGACTTGTCTGTCAATGGCTTTGGTCTTATGGCCTCGTTGCTTTCTCGCAAAGCATGGTGGCTGGATCCTGCCGGTGCCATCGTCATTTCGCTCATTATTCTGCGCTCGTGGGTCATTACAGCTTATGGTAAGTGTCAGCGTGAAAAAGTGTGTTTTGTGGAGGAATCACAACGTGTGAAGTTCAGACACAGGCTGGTCTCTTGTCCTGAGCATCGATAAAGTAACACACTCCAAATGTTTGCCTTTATTTCCGGATGATAGAGCAAATCCAGATGATTGTTGGCAAGACAGCTGACCCTGCCTTCTTGAAGAAGATCACTTACATTGCTCTGACTCACCATCGCAAGGTCTTGCAGGTCGACACCTGCACGGCATATCATGCTGGAAACAACTTTTTCGTCGAAGTCGATATTGTCATGGCGCCAGAGACACCTTTGCGCGAGTCGCACGACATCAGTGAGAGTCTCCAGGTAAGGAAAAGATTCACAGCTGTTTCTAGTTTAGAGTATCCCTTGCTTCTGGGGACAACGGAGACTGATGTCGCTAAAAACTATTTCTACTCTTGTTCATAGATCAAACTTGAAGCTCTGCCCAACGTCGAGCGCGCGTTTGTGCACGTCGATTATGAGACGAACCATGCCCCTGAGCACCGCAAGAACAAGTAACATTGCTCTTTGTGTTCCCACCCCTGTGTTTTTTTTACACCCTTTATGTCTATCTATCTGTATAATATCAACAGCTATAATCAAGCTGAAAAATCTGTTTTCAGCATTTCTTTCTTTTGGATCGCAGTGTGACACCAAAAATGATCTTTAATATACATGTTTGTGAAATAAAAAAAAACTTGGTCTTTGTCTATGAAAAATGCGATAAGGAAAAAAAGCAGATGAAAGAATGCAATATGAAAAAAGAAAAAAAAACAAAGCAGGGTACAGCCTCTACTTTCGGCCCCATCCTCGCTTAGACGCATCCTTCTCAAGCTCGCGTCGTCGGCGCTCTCCAATATACAAGCCGCTACCACGGCGATCATCTGGATGGTGATGCTCGCCCTTCCATTTGATAGCCAGCTTCCGCAGGCTCTTATCTTGCCGACGCTTGGCTTCCGCCTCTCTTGAGTGAGTGTCCTTGTTGGCACTTGCGCCTTGATGACGGTGACGATCGGCAGAGTTCAAGGTCTCCACGCCTCCACTGCACAGACTCAGCAGATACCGACGAGCAGGCTCGTCCTCGAGCTCCCAAGTCTTTGTGTACACGGCAGGGAAGTCTTGTAGGCGCGGGTAAATGGGCAGAACAGTCTCATCATCAACATGAGCCAAAAACGAATATTTGGACGATTCGGTGGTTGTTGATAATGAAGATGATGACGATTCAGTTGATGAGGACGATGTTGATGATGAAGAGGATGATGATTGAGAAGAAGGAGAAGGAGAAGAAGATCCAAATAGGTCATCAAGTTCCTTGTCAGGGTCTTCTTCCTCTACACTTGCAATCCCCTGGCCAACTTGACTGGTGCCATCTGCTGCTGCTGGAGTCGCCGTTGCGGCCTGTGCCAGTTCTTCAATCAAGGCCAAGGCCTCACGCAGATGATTGGTGCGGGCTAGCAAGTTGGCGGTACGGCGGTAGACCTGGTAATCAGCGGTCCGATAACGACGCTCAGTGACCTTGCCAGTGCTCTTACGCCATGCACGCCAGTCGCGGAAAACATCTGATCCAAAGTCAACGTCCTTCCAGAAATAGCAGCCCTCGAGCATCGTTGCAAAAGTCCAACTGTCCCGTGCCTGGTGAAAGTGTGGGAAGTAGCGTGTGTAAATGTCCTTGGCTCGTTCCACCTCATTGTGTCGAACGTACATGGCAAGATACGCGTTCAAAAGACGCGTACGGATAGGGGCGTCTCGGCCAACACGCACCAAGGGTTGGACAACACCTTTAGAAGTTGTTGCAATAGCATTGTTGGTAGTCGTGGTTGTACTGTGCGTAATGTCAGAGCTTTGTGTTTCGCCTTCCAGTTGCGTGGGTTTCTGCTGTTCCTCTGCCTTGGGAGGATGGCGCTCGGCAGCGCGAGCAACAAACCAAGAAAAGACCATTTCGCCTTCGGCAAGAGCCTCCCACTCATCCTTGGGTGGTATTTTGGAGAGCATCAAGTAATCAGGGCGGATGGCTAGGGTATCAGTAGTAGTAGTGGTTGTGGTGGATGTGGTAGTAGTGTCGGTGGCAGTAGTGGACGATGACGAGTCTGCTGCAGATGGCGCTGCCGAGGCAGCAACATCCCCGTCTTTCGCCTCTTCGCCTTTGCCCTCCAAAAGTTTTTTCCGCTCGGTTCTCAGACGGTACTTGTAGTTCTTCTGGTGGACGTCGGTGCTCTTCCACTCGGTCACACACCACAAAAAGTTGGTGATGGTAATACCATCAATTTCCAGTGTGCCCTCGCTGTCGAGTTGGACAACCTTTTGAAAGATACGGCGTGCTGTCATGAGATCCTGACGCTTGGAGCATGCAAAGAGCAGAGTGTTGTACGTCAAAATGTCTGGCTCAAAACCATACACGTTTTGCATCTCATTCAGTAGTGCAAATGCAGTCGTATAGTACTCCTTGCGGACTGCACAGGCGTGGATGAGACTGTTGAACGTCTTGTCGGTCGGGTGCAAATTGCGTTTCGGATACTGGCGAAAGATGTCAAGTGCACGCTCCACCTGGTCGGTCTTTGCACACGCATGGATCATCAAACTGTAGGTGCTCTCGTCTGGCGGCGCGCCGCTGTGTTGCATCTGATCAAACACTCGCCATCCAAGATCGTATTCGCCCACGACGAGACAGCCTTTGATCAGGTTGGTGAAAATAGTCGTGTCTGGGTTGTGATATTGCTTCATCGCGTCCAAGACGCCAAACGCTCCTTTGAGATCCCGCTTTGCAACGTGGGTGGAAATTAATGAGTTGTACGCCGAGAGCGACGGTGTAAGGCCATCTATTTGGGTAGAACGAGAAATAGAAATCTTCTGTCAACACATGTCCTTTTTTCCAAAGGAAAACACAATACCAGGAAGACGAAAAAAATAAAAGTCGAAGACTTACTCTTGATAATTAGGTCGACGGTAGCTCGTGCTTTGGTGAGATCGCCATGGTTGGCATAAGCCTCCAGTAGATAATCAAAGGTTTCAAGATTTGGTGACACTCCAACTTCTTCCATCAACTTGAGCACCTGTTCGGCCTTGTCTGGCCGTCCTTCAAGAGCATTCACATAGATGAGCTGGTTCCATTGGGTAACATCCAACGCTCGGACCCGCTCAAAGATGACAGCATCCTCAACCTTGGCCTCCACTTCGGCTGAAACTACCATGTTGGTTGATGTAGACTCGGCATTGATGGAGTCCTCGTTGGTGATGGTAGTGGCTGCTGTTGCTGATGAAGATGAAGATGAAGGGAGGTTGGTATCAGAAGCAGAAGAAGAGGGAGGACGTCGCACAGCGTCGGGTGTGATCGCCTTGAGATCCTCCATTGACAAAAGCCCACTCTGGAGCTGACGCAGCTTTTCTTCCTTCGCGCTGCGTGTGTCCAAAAACGTGAGTTTCAAGTCCTCGAGGAAGGTGCCGGGCAGAAAAGATTTTGCGTTGGGATTGCCTGTCAGACGAGCTGCTGCTGCTGATCCCGTGGAAGAAGTTGAAGCCATGTTTGAGGGTGGTGCCTGAGGCTTCATAAGTTCCCGATAAACAGTCGAGGCAGCCTCGATCCGCTCGTTCTGGCGCATGATAGACTCTTCATAGGCCTTCTTAGCCGCCAACCTGCGCTCCTCTTCCGCAATGGCTTTTTGCAGCCTTTCAATGTCAAGCTTGAGTTCGGCTGCTGCCGTCTCATATTTTGTCTTTGTCCTAGTAGACAGTACAAGAAAGTGAAAAAATGGAGGATCAAAGTATTAGAAAAGTAGTTTTGTGAGTTGTGATGAGCCCGAGAAAACAGAAAGCAGGTAGCTTCCAACTGAGGAGCGTCAACTTGTTCAGGAACATACTTTCTCGAGTAGGCTCGCGTAGGACAAAAGGCAGACTTGGCAAGATTGGAGGTGGCTGCAGGCGAGGCCGTGAGTAGCTTTCGCTTCAAGGCAGCAACCAGCTGAGCCATGGGGGGTAGAGGGTATTCGATGGTGTGTGGTGTGAGGTTGTTAAAACGGAAGAGGAGAGCGTTCGCTCAAACAGTCCACCATCGAAAAAGGGAAATGTGAGGCTGGACTGCTTTCTTGGGACAAATTTGTTGTTGATGTTGTGCAGAGCAGTCACAATGCCAAAGAAACGCGACCTTCTTACAAAAGAATTTGGCGGTCCCTGAATAGGTTGTTTGTTGCCACTCTCTCCCCAGTGCACCTTCCTCGCTGACTCTCCTTCCTCACCACCACCACTCTCCTCACACGCACAGCCATGGAGCCTCTCAGGGACGAGCAGCAAAAGCGCCTCGAGGACTATTTTACCCGTTTCCTCTTGGACGATGTACGTTTCGTGCTGTTCTTTCAGTCAATACCAAAAAAAGCAAAAAGCTACACACCACTGACAGGTCATGCTTTTATTTCTCACAATTAGCATGGCGTCAATGAACATCGTAATGAAATCCGCAACATTGTCAACACTGGCGCAAAGCGCTTTGTTATCAACTTGGACAAGCTCCGTGACCACAGTATGGAGGAGACCAATAAGTATGTGGAACAACCACTGTGTACCAACCTAGCAATTTTCTGTTATCTTGGTCTTTCAATTTGTTTTTCAGTGTTCAAGGCAAGACGAGGAGACCTAACAGCATGATGCTTTCTTTGCTGGCGTTACAATTTATTGTTATCTTTTAGGTTGTTGAACAATCCCGTTGATTACGTTCCTGCATACACCACGGCTCTGAGGCAGGTTGCGGCATCCATCACAAACATTGGCGCAGACAATGAGCTTCACCTCGGTTTCAAGGGAAGCTTTGGCGACCACCATGTCAACCCACGTACCCTCCGCGCCAAGCATCTCGGCAAATTGATCTGTCTCGAGGGCATTGTCACTCGATGTATGTCAACTATTTTACTATTGTGTGGACAAGCGACGAGGAAAAAAAAAAAAGATGTTGAGTTTTCAATTGACGAAGTATTTTGCCTCTTTACTCACGCTGCTTATATTCCAATATGTTCTTCATTTACTTAGGTGGTTTGGTTCGTCCCAAGGTTGTTCGCAGCTGGCACTACTGCCCCAAGACAGCAGAAAATTATGTCAAGGAGTATAGAGATGGTGCTTCCATTGCTGGTGGAGTCCCTACAGGATCAGCATACCCTCAGGCAGACGCTGATGGCAACCCCTTGGAAACAGAGTTTGGCTACTCGACTTACCGCGACTCGCAGACAATTAGCATTCAGGAAATGCCTGAGCGCGCCCCTGCTGGCCAACTGCCTCGCAGTGTTGATATTTTGCTGGAGGACGATCTAGTCGATCAGGTGAAGCCCGGTGATCGTGTCCAAGTTGTGGGTGTCTACCGTTCCTTGGGATCGCGTGATGCCAAATCAACCTCCTCTACCTTCAAGTATGTTTTTGTTTTAATGGTTATTGCTAATTCCTCAATGATTGGATCAAGGTCAATTCTTTGTGTAGATCCTTCTTTATTTATGGGTATGATTATATGTTTATTAATCCATCCGCTTCTCAATTATAGGACAATGATCTTGGCCAACTATATCTCAACCCTGGCAGGAAAGGCAGGAGGTGGAATTGCTCAACCTACCATCACCGACACGGACATTGCCAACATCAAGAAGATGGCCAAGCGGAAGAAGGCGTTTGACATTCTGGCCAACTCTCTTGCTCCATCCATTTATGGTCACGAGTATATCAAGAAGGCTGTCTTCTTGATGCTTCTTGGTGGCATGGAAAAGAACCTGCCCAACGGCACTCATATCAGAGGGTTTGTCTCTAATCGTTGACTGCTAACGAAACGATCATTTCTTTGACTCTACACTCCTATATCTTACGCTTACAGGTGTTAACTCACTGTTATAATTCCTTTTTTTATTTTGGATGTATAGTGACATCAACATCCTCATGGTGGGAGATCCTTCGACGGCAAAGTCTCAGATTCTTCGATTTGTTCTCAACACGGCACCATTGGCGATTGCAACAACAGGTCGTGGTTCTTCGGGTGTTGGTTTGACGGCAGCAGTGACGACAGACAAGGAAACGGGTGAACGTCGACTGGAGGCTGGTGCAATGGTTCTTGCTGACCGCGGAGTTGTCTGCATTGACGAGTTTGACAAGATGAGCGACATCGATCGTGTAGCCATTCACGAAGTTATGGAACAGCAGACGGTCACAATCGCCAAGGCTGGTATCCACACCTCGCTCAATGCTCGTTGCAGTGTCATTGCGGCCGCCAACCCTATCTATGGCCAGTATGACGAAGGTATCCCGGCCCATCGCAACATTGCCCTCCCAGACTCGTTGTTGTCTCGTTTTGATCTGCTCTTTGTTGTCACCGACAAGCCCAACGAGGAGACAGACCGCAACATTTCGCAGCATATTCTCCGCATGCATCGTTATGTTCCAGCTGGTCTCGAAGAAGGTATTAAGTTGACCTAGCCATGTACAAACTGGAGAGTGTAATTGGTATATTTTTTTCAACTAGATATGTATGGTACTTACCATATATCTCATGTCTTATGCCTTGTAGGTGCTCCTATCCCAGACACGATTGCGCAGAGCCTGGATGTCGGTGTCGACGAGGAGGTGGCCAAGGACACGCCCGTGTTTGAAAAGTACAACGAGCTGATCCACGGTGGCATCCAGTCGAACACGGCGCGAAAGAATATTGTTTCGATCGAGTTTTTGAAAAAGTACATCCACTATGCAAAGTCGCGTATCAAGCCTGTGCTCACCCAATCGGCAGCCAACAAGATTGTGGCCGAGTACACTGACATTCGTAACCAGGCTAGCGAGGATGTCCAAAAGGTTGCTCCTGCTACTGCACGTACCCTGGAAACGTTGATCCGTCTGGCAACCGCCCACGCCAAGGCTCGTCTGTCACCCCAGGTCCAGGATGAGGACGCCAAGGCTGCCATTGCCATCCTTAAGTTTGCGCTGTTTAAGGAGGCTCCAAAGAAGAAGTCGCGGAAAAAGGCCCGTCTGGAGAAGCCTTTTGGCGAGAGCGACACAGAAGAATCTGATGAGGAAGGTGGGGCTGGTGACGGCGACGATGAAGATACTCTTGCCTCGGCATCTCGTCGGTCAGCACGCGGTGGAGCTGCTGCCCAAAAGGGCAAGGCACCAGTGCGCCAGGGCGCGGAGGACGATGTGGATATGATGGACGTTGATGATGGTACGGAGGCCGAGCTGCAGGCAGCGCGTCGTGCACTGGGTGGCATGCGTGTTTCGGAGAGCG
>JAAAIY010000011.1:0-75678 GCA_016098105.1 Actinomortierella wolfii
TTTTTTATCTTGCCCAATATAGACAGCTTAAAGATTTGGAATACCAAGACGACACAATGCATTCGAACAATAGAGTGTGGCTATGCACTGTGCTGTGCTTTCTTGCCTGGTAACCGCCACGTGATTGTAGGCACCAAGACTGGCCAGCTGGAACTGTTTGACCTCGGTTCATCATCAATGATTGAGTCGATCGATGCCCACGAGGGTGCGATCTGGTCTCTTCAAGTTCGGCCGGACCGTCGCGGTCTGGTGACGGGCAGTGCTGACAAGGATGTCAAGTTCTGGGACTTTGATTTAGTGGAGGAGAAGGTGGGTCCAGCGGTCAAGAAGCGGTTGTCGTTGGTGCACATGCGCACGCTCAAGATGTCGGACGATGTCCTGTGTGTCCGTTACAGCCCCGATCAGAAGCTGGTCGCGGTCTCGTTGCTGGATGCCACGGTCAAGGTCTTTTACCACGACACGCTCAAGTTCTTCCTGTCGCTGTATGGCCACAAGCTGCCGGTACTGTCGATGGATATCTCATCCGACTCGACTTTGCTCGTGACATGTTCGGCGGATAAGAATGTCAAGCTGTGGGGTCTTGATTTCGGTGACTGCCACAAGTCGATGTTTGCCCATCAAGAGTCGGTCATGGCTGTCCAGTTTGTGTGGAACACGCACTACTTCTTCACCGCCTCCAAGGATCGTACTGTCAAGTACTGGGACGGTGACAAGTTTGAAAACATCCTCAAGCTCGAGGGCCACCATGGCGAGGTCTGGGCCCTTGCTGTCGGTACATACGGCAACATTGTTGTCTCAGGCTCTCACGACCGGTCACTGCGCATCTGGCAAAAGACCGAGGACCAGGTCTTCCTGGAGGAAGAGCGTGAGCAGGAACTCGACGATCTGTACGAGGCCACTTTGACGGCCTCCATGGAGCGAACAGGAATGGTGGATCATGGCGAGGGCATGGTCGGCGCACCTTCCAACGCCAACGGCGACGAGTTGGCCTCGGCCGGCAAGCAGACCATGGATACCTTAAAGTCTGGAGAGCGCATCATGGAGGCTCTGGACCTGGCCGACCAAGAGATTGACGCCTGGCGCACCTACCATGCTGCAGTGGCCAAGGGTGACAAGACGGCTTCCAAGCCACAGCGATCACCATTGCTGATCTCGATGCGCCAGACACCCGAACAGCACGTCTGGGCTGTCCTGGAGGGAGTGCGGCCTGCCGATCTGGAGGAGGCACTGCTGGTGCTGCCGTTCAACTATGTGACAAGCTTGCTCAACTGGCTCGATGTGTTTGTGCAATACGAGTACAACATCCAACTTGTCTGCCGAGTGTTGTTCTTCTTGATCCGCACGCACCACAACCAGATTGTCGCTAACCGTATCATGCGGCCCATGCTCGAGTCGATTCGCCGCCACTTGCGTGAGCAGCTGCAGAAGCAAAAGGACATGGTCGGTTTCAACATTGCTGCGTTGGAATATATCCGCCGCGACTATGAGGCCAACAACACTTCAGAGTTCTTTGACGAAGAGGCATTGCAGAAGGAGGAGGCCAAGAAGCAAGAGTCGGAGAAGAAGCGCAAGTTTATGAAGATTTAGAAAAAAGAACAACCTCCGTTGTATGTTGTTGTTCCTTACTGCGTTTTTTTATTGTTTTCGTTTATTACAAATACACCTTTCCATTTTTCTTTTTTTACATGTTTAACTTCTGAGCAGTTTTTTTTTCTGTCCTCTATCATTATATTTTCGCATTCCCACTCACTCATTACCCAACACACAATCTAGCCTAGAGATTTTATCCAAAAAATAAACCAAAAAGAAAAACGGAAAAGAATGATAAAGTATCGCATTTGTCAGATGGGGTAGTGTTCAAAGGCCCACAAGTAGACAAATTACATTACCAAGTTGCATTTTTTCCCTTATTTTCTTTTGCGTTCTTCGAGATAATCCAGCAAGCTGTCCAGCATGTATGTACAAAAGGCATGCGCTTAAAACAAAATGAACCATTTGATTTTCGAATGCAATTGTATTTGGTAGTTGTGCGAAGAAAAAAAATAACAAGCTGAGAAAAAGGTGAAAGGGGTAATAAAGTGTACAAAAGGAAAGGCTAACAAAAAAGAACTGCACCAAAAAAAGATATACTAGTGATATAAAAAACTTTTTATCCGCTGCAGCTCACGCAAGCCTCCTTGTTCTCGAGCGAGCACAGCATGCCAGCCATGTTGGCCTCACGCTGAGCCTCGCGCTCCTGCTCAGTCTCCTTCTTGATCGACAGCTGGTCAACAGTAAACTTGATGGCATCGGCTGCCGGGCGGGTACGCAGGTAGTACATACCAGTCTTCAAACCCTTCTTGAAGCCATAAAAGTGCATCGACGTCAACCGTGCAAACGAGGCATCTGAAATATGAATGTTGAGCGACTGCGACTGATCAATGAATGCACCACGGTCGGCGGCCATGTCAATAATGACCTTTTGAGAAATCTCCCATGTTGTCTTGTACAACTGCTTGATATCATCTGGAATCGATGGGATCTTTTGGATCGATCCACCGTCGGCAATGATTCGGTTTTTCAGCTGGTCGTTCCACAGACCCATCTCCACCAGATCACGCAGCAGCCATGGGTTCACAATCTGGAATTCACCCGCCAGCACACGTCGTGTGTAAATGTTGCTTGTGTAGGGCTCAAAGCACTCGTTGAAACCAAGAATCTGCGATGTCGAGGCCGTTGGCATCGGTGCGACCAACAGCGAGTTGCGCACACCCGTCTTGGCAATCTTGCTACGGAGCTCGTTCCAGTCCCACAGATCCGAGGGCGTCACACCCCACATGTCGGGCTGAAGAATGCCCTTCGAGACTGGTGAACCCTCATATGTCTCATATGTGCCCTCCTCCTCTGCCAGTTCCGAAGATGCCTCCAAAGCAGCGTGGTAGATTGTCTCAAAGATCTTCTTGTTCAGGTCGCGAGCCTCGGGCGAGTCAAAAGGCATGCGCATCTTGATAAAGGCATCGGCAAGACCCTGGACACCAAGACCAATGGGACGATGACGCTTGTTCGATCGCTCAGCCTCGGGAACTGGGTAGTAGTTGACGTCGATGATCTTGTTGAGGTTGCGTGTCACAACCTTGGTCACCTTGTGCAAAAGCTTAAAGTCGAATACCTTGTCCGTCACAAATGTTGGCAGAGCAATCGAAGCCAGGTTGCACACTGCAACCTCATCTGGGCTGCTGTACTCGACAATCTCTGTGCACAGGTTCGAGCACTTGATGGTGCCCAAGTTTTGCTGGTTCGACTTGCGGTTGCATGCATCCTTGTAGAGCATGTATGGAGTACCAGTCTCTGTCTGAGCCTCAAGGATAGCATACCACAGCTTCTGCGCCTTCACCACCTTGCGTGCACGGCCCTCGCTCTCGTATTGGTGGTACAGGTTCTCAAACTCCTCGCCCCAAACGTCCTGCAGTCCAGGAGCCTCAGCTGGGCAGAACAAGCTCCAGTCGCCGTTCTCCTCAACACGCTTCATGAACAGATCGGGAATCCAGAGAGCATAGAACAAATCACGAGCACGCGACTCCTCCTTGCCAGTGTTCTTGCGCAGATCCAGGAACTCAAAGACATCGGCGTGCCATGGTTCGAGATAGATGGCGAATGCTCCAGGACGCTTGTTGCCTCCCTGATCGACATAGCGAGCGGTATTGTTGTAGACACGGAGCATAGGGATAAGGCCGTTAGAGTATCCGTTGGTGCCGGCAATGTACGATCCCGAGGCACGAATGTTGTGGACATTGAGACCAATACCGCCAGCAGTCTTGGAAATCATGGCACAGGTCTTGAGTGTGTCGTAGATGCCCTCAATCGAATCATCCTTCATTGTCAGCAGGAAGCAAGAAGACATTTGTGGGCGGGGTGTACCGGCGTTGAAGAGCGTGGGTGAGGCGTGTGTAAAATATTTCTCAGACATGTAGTTGTAAGTCTCAATAGCCTTGTCAACGTCGTCACCGTGAATGCCGACAGCAACACGCATGAGCATGTGCTGGGGACGCTCGGCAATCTTGCCGTTGATGCGCAGGAGGTAGCTGCGGTCGAGTGTCTTGAAACCAAAGTATGAGTAGTTGAAGTCGCGGTCGTAGATGATGGCCGAGTTGAGACGGTCGGCGTTCTTCATGACGTTCTTGTAGGTGGCCTCCGAGATCATCGAGGCATTCTTGCCCGTCTTGGGGTTGACGTACATGTAGAGGTCTTCAATGACCTGCGAGAAGACCTTCTTGGTCTCCTTGTGCAGGTTCGACACGGCAATACGTGCTGCCAAGGTGGCATAATCGGGGTGCTTGGTGGTCATGTAGGCAGCCTATATAATATGTTGTTTCAATTGAAATTGTTAGACATCATACACAGCCAGTAAGGAGCGTTCTTACGAGGATCAGTGGCGCTAGTAGTCAGACGACTTACAGTCTCGGCAGCAAGGTTGTCAAGCTCGACAGTAGTGACACCCTGATAGACACCAGAGATGACCTGGATTACGAGTTTACGAAATAACAAATGGTCAAAAAACACAAGTCAGCTGGGAACTCAATAAGCCACATAGACATCAACCGACAGCTGTCTGTCTGGTGGTAATACCCCTCTTCGCCCCCCTATTCTCCATTGACTCGGATGCGAGATGTGAGATGGTTCATGCAATTACCTTTTGGGTGACCTGCACAGGGTCGACATAGTTCATGTCGAGGCCATAGCACAGCTTGACAATGCGAGCAGTAATCTTGTCAAATGCCACACGCTCTTTGCGGCCTAGAATTAGGAAGCAAACACAAATGTGAGTTGACATTGTTCATTCCCACCAGTGCACCATGTATATGACTGGTTCTCGTAATCAATGTCAAGTGAACTTACCATCTGAATGGTTGCCAAAGGTAAAAAGGAAAAACAAGCAACAAAAGAAAGTATTGCAAAAGTAGTGTGGTGTCAGTGTCAAAGGGACGTTTTTTTTTTCTTTCAGGCACACTATGTCGATGAGAGCTATCACATTGTTAACCATGTATTACCTCTCTTGAAGACGAACATGGTGGAGAGGAAGGCGACGAGAAGAAAAGGGAGGATATATTAAGAAGAAGAAGAGGAAGAAGGATAAGAAAGGAGGATAAAAAAGGATAAATGACAAGAAAGAAGAAGAAGGAGAAAAAAGAAAGCAAAAACAAACTGAAAAGATTACTAAGACCGCTCAACTCAGCGCGTCAGTCCCATTTGTTTTGCTATGAAGCGCGTTCGGTGACTGCGAACATTTTTGGTGCCCACACAAAAAGTCGCGTAAACATGCTCTCTCACCCAAACACCCTGCGAGCTGAGCCGAGCTGTGGCTCAATTGAGCCAGATCTCCCTCCCTCTCCCCCACAGCCCACAGAGAGCACGCGTTACCGCGGTATATGAAAAGAGAAGCTCCATGTTTGTAGGACACATCCATCCATAGAACAGTACGTTGTGACTATGTTTTTTCCTTCTCCTAATGACTTAGTAATTTATTCCGATGGCTTCACATATCGACTTGTGCCCTTAGCCACATAACATTCCCAGCCATTATACGACTACTACTGGGCCACAATGTGGCGGCGACACATTTGTCAGGAAAGTTGCAAGCAAGTAAACCGGACTTTGGCCAATCATTACATGAAGATAACACAGATCTTCTTTCATAGCCACATGGCAGTTTAAGCTACCATGATTACGATACGAAGTCTCTTATCTTGGTCCATTTCATAAAACACATCTCTCGTCGACAGCGAACATCATATGGCGACACTTATTACCATCCTGTTAATAAAATATATAAACTCTTTAATAGGCATACTATGGTACAATATAAAGAACAGGTGTTCTAGGAATGCTCTAGTAACACTGCAAGTCATTCAATGTATGATGACTGCCAAGTAAGAGAGAAAAAAAAAGAAAGAGGACTATGAAACACGAAAGATTTGAGCAAAAAAAAAAAAGTTGTGTTGGGTAAGTCATAGACAAAGGAGGAGGCGGGAAGAGAGAGAAAAAAAATAAAAGCATGGTGGGGTGAAGAGATAGGGAAAAAAGCAATGTCCGTTATCTATACATAAAAAAAATGGTGAGAGCAAATTGAACCAATAGGTTCTGTGCTACCGAAATGGATTTTTTTCTTTTCTTTCGACTGCCTTTTTTCGGGTTGTCTCCTTTTGTTGTACAGATTTTTTTTCTGTCAATTGCTGCTGCTGTTGTTGTTGTTGTTGTTGTTGTTGTTGTTGTTGTTGTTGTTGTTGTTGTTGTTTTGTCTTGTCTTCAACGAGATGATGCCGCTGCGTTATAAAAACATTCCTGGAAAATGTCACGAAGAATCTCTCCCGATTGACGGCGTGCCTCGCTGGCCAAATCATTCTCATCCGACTCGCGTCGTATCCGTGTTCGACGAGGTTGGACAATTGGACGTGACTGAGACTGATCATAGTCGGTGGTGGGGAGAGCCATGCTGCTGATAGAGTGATCAACATCCAAATGGCGGGAATGATACTGCTGCTGCTGCTGCGGGCCACCACCACCGCCGAGTAGGTCAATATCGTCCAGAGCCATGCTAAGCGCTAGCGACGACCGATCTTGTGACGACCGAACCTTGAGCTTGCTCAAATCATCTCCGCTTTCCTTGCGTGCAAGATCTATACTTGTCCTCGACATGTTGCTATTCCGATGGTTGTTCTGCTGACTAGCCCTTGGTGGGCTCGATGAATCTATTCCTCTTGTCGTCGTAGTCGTAGTAATAGTAGTAGTAGTAGCAGTAAAGTACGAAAGGTCCATGGTATCTGATGCATGGTCATAAGGTTCAGAAGGAGCAATGGTCATGTCGGTATCTTGATCACAGAGCTGCTGTGCAACGGAGGCGGTCACAGAAGAGCTTGTTGCGGTAGCCATTGAGGGGTTACTCTGGGTGACTGGCACATATTGAGTCACAGGCTGGGACGACGCCCCTCCTCCATGGCCCCCACCTAATTCGACGCCTTGGTGGTGCAGTCGTTCAGGATCGTGCTCATGACCATGCTCTTGATGATGGTCAGAATCCTCAGCGTCTGATCCCTCACGATACATATCCTCGTCCTGCCAGGGGACCTTGCGCTTCATATCTGACCGGCCTGCAGATGTCAGGGCAGTCGAATCAGAGTCCATTGAGGTACTACTTGAGACGGAGATACTTCTAGACATGGCGCCCGACTCGTGACGCTCCCGATAGTTTGGTGTGGTATTGATATAGTACGGGTATGTTGGGTGCGGGTGTGAGTGGTTGTAGTCATGAGACTCTTTTGCCAGGTTTGGATACCGTACGACACCTGCATAGTGTCCCATGATATAGTTTGCTTGTACATCTGTACCCACAGGAGCAGAAGAAGATGAAGAAGAAGAGGAGGAAGAAGAGGAAATAGCGCCTCCGTTGGGCCGTGCAGCAGCATCCGACATGACCTGGTCTGCGTGCTCATCATGCAGACGGAACGACGCCGCGCGAATTTGGTTAATGGAAGCTGCAGAGGAGTAGAGAGCAGCCATTGGCGAGGGCGCTGAGCCTCCTGTCGAGCTCGTTTGTTGGCTTGATGAAGATTGTGGCGACGATGGCGTCGATGAAGGTATCACCGAATACGTTTGAATAGACCGCCAATGTGGTCCGACCGCATGCCGATTCAGCTTTGCGGTATTGTTGAGTGTATACTGATGCGGGTTGTCCAAGAGAATGGTATTGTCGCTACAACTTGTCGTCACCGTTGGACCAAACGTTGGATACCAGAGCCTGGTAGTACTGCCAGGCATTGTCTGTAGCTTCTGCATCAGCTCGAGCTGCTGGAGATAGAGTTGCTGCTGTCGATGATGCTCCAGGTACTGTGGAGGTACCCCGCTTAGACTTGATGAAGTTGCTATGGGAGACTCGTCTGTCGAGGGCTGGCCGAGGGTAGGTGACCGTTGCGTCGAGGGGGTATCGTCGTCTCGTTTGAGATCAGGTCGAGAAATGGCATTCAGGTACGAGGAATGGAAACCATGGTGGACAACAGGCGACGATGAGGTCGACCCTGCGGGACTGGGACGGACAGAGTTCCAATGCGGACCTACCGTCTGCCATCTTGCCTTTTGATGCTGCGACATTTGGACCAGCATCAACAGACAACAGAGGCAAAAGCAGTAGTACGGGGCAGAGGAGCGAGGAGAGAGAAGGAGGGAGGGGGTCACGAAGTGCAAGAGGTAGAAAGAGGGACAGAGAAAGAGTGAATGAGGACGGGTTGCGGAAAGAAAGGAGGAGAGATGGAAAGAGGGAAGGGGTAGAAGAGAAGGGGGGGGGAAACAGACACAAATAAATGCCCTGTGCACTGATGAACAATGTCAAGAATGAATGAACAGGAATGGACTTTTTTAATAATGGCAAAAGAAAAGAAAAAAAAGTGTCAAAGATAAACCTGTAAGAGTAACGACAAAAAAAATTAACCAACGGCTCTGAGACACAGAGTGGCTACTTGGATGGAGGGGGGTCGAACATCTCTCCTCCCATCAGCTATGAGGTGATGGAAGTCCTATCATCCATGTTTGGATGCTCACTGGTACTGTACTTTGCATTTCCTCTTTTCTGGTTCTTCACCCGGCCACTCCATCTAAAAAAATGTGTGCTCTCTCCCTGTTTTCCTTTCTTTTTACCTCATGACATTCTCCAACTTGTTTTTTGCATTGTGTTCGTTTTTGCGCTATATTTTTTCTTTTTTACTTGTGGGTGACCTTGGGGTTAGTTTAACCAAACCTGACATGAATTTTGCTCTCACCCAATCATCGCCCTTGCCCATGGGCACAATTCGTTGTTGGAGGGCTAGCACTCTCTCTTTTATGTTCGTTCACAGGAACACAAACCTCGTACAAGTACACAGTACACAACAATATACCACCGCAAGAGTAAGGAACCAAAGTTGGGTGTCACTCCTCTTCTACTTTTTTCCTGGTTTCTGTTCCCATCAGTCTCTCACTTCTCCCAAACCCTATAGCCATTCATTACCTTTGTATATGCCATGTCATGCAATGCACCAGAGCACGCCGTCGACTGAAAAAAATGATATTGTTTATTAACGCCATTCAATTCCACCATTGAGAAAAGAAAAAGAAATGATAGCCTCAAAAAGCAAAACCAGCCAATGTACAAAGTCAAATAAAAAGCCTTTTCTGTGTGTGTGTATGTCTCTACAGTTCTCTGCCAATGGCCTTTCCAATACTCCGGAAGGCGTAGCCGACACACTCTGAAGGAATACCGCGAAGATCGAGTGTGCGAATACCAGCCTCTTCACACCCAATCTTTTTGTAAAAGTTTCGTGCCTTGTAATTGCCTAAAAGCGTCCAGATAATTACGCCTTTTCGCATGCCAAAACGGTCGTAGGCCTCATTTAAGGCACTGAGCACCAGGTTACGCCCTAGTCCACCGCCCTGTACGCCTAGCTTGACATACAGAGTATCAATTTCACAATCAAACATGTCCTGGCTCCAACCTTCGTTCCAGCGATGGTTATATGCACGCTCCCAATTGGGAGGCATTGATTGTGACAAGCCAATGACCTCGGGTTCCGTCTTGATCACGCCTGTCTTGGGATCCCTTCTTGTGATGGTACGTTCTGCAATCACGTAAACCATGGACCGTTCGTCAACAGGCGCTGTTGTGAGAAAGAGAGAACGAGAGAGAGAGAGAAGGGGGGAGGAAGGGAGGAAAGTGGAGAGGGGGGTATTGGTGCATCAGTGCGTGTACGAGAAAGACAGGAAAAGTCACACAGGACTGATGAGAAATCCATGCACTAGACCCATGTAGTCGCCATATTCTAGGCTCTCTTTTCGTGTCAACCCTATCCAGCCACCCACTCTCACTCTTGAGCCTCCATCCCCTTTTTGTTGTTGTTCTTTTTCTGCTACGATCTCCACACTCATAACCTCCACACCTCCTCTCTCATAGCACATCCTCGCAATAACGGGGTGAGTAGACAAACTTACGCGCCATGCGTTCTGCGTGCCAAGCAGTCATTCCAGGATAGTCCAAGTTATCAAGGAATTCTCGAGGCGCACATTCTGAATAGTGGAAGCGGTAGTTGCTATACTGGATCTCGGTAAGAGTCGGCGAATCCTCGACTCGGCCATGGCGATAATAGATCTCTCCTACATGGATAACATCTTCGTCTTGACTAGCGGCGGCAGCGGATTGTGATGACCGAGAGCTTGTCGTGGACTCTGTGGACTTGGTCGAGGATGCCGCGGATGACGGACGATTGAGCGGCGCAAATGGGACACGGATCAGCTGGTTCTCGGGAACATTAACGACGGAAGGCATGGCTGTGACAGTAAAGTTGGTTGTCGTAGTCGTTGCTTGACAGGTCATATAAATGGGGGGTTTGGGAAAATAAAAAAAAATCCAGTCCAGGGATAGAGAGAGTATATAGAATAGGGGATGTGTCTGAAGTGAGTAGGGAGTGTGAGTGAGTGAGAAAGAGTAAGGAAGTGGGAGTAATGGATGTGGATGATTATCGGTTTTCAACTCGATAAGGAGTGAGGTGAAAAAACGGCGATTTTTCCAATTCATGCCCTTTTATAATTTTTCTCCTCGTTGTCCGAGAGATATCGTCTCACCCCCCCCCCCCAATCGCCCTCAATTATGCCCTAGTGCCTTTCGCATTATGATCATCTCCCCGCTCTTCTATTCTTCGCCCCTCCCAGTGTGGCAGGGAATGAATCAGCTTGACGGAATGAGCGAACTCAATGGAAGGGCAGAGATGCTTTGGGCGTACCTCTTCGTTCTCTCACCCCCCTTGCTATGAGTCAGTACCCTCTACCTTGACACAGAGTTTAGTGCTCCACCCAATTGGTTGATAGCGCAAGACTCGGGAAAAATGCGCAGAGCACTCGCTTCCCAAGTCCTCCCTTGCCTTTGCGGCATCCCCTCCCCTCTACAAGGCAAGATACTTTTCCCATTTTAGATCTGACCAAAGGAGAAAGGCTATCTGTTTTGCCCACTTTAACACGACCATTTGTTAATCAACCGAGAGTTTTTTTTTGTTGTTTTATGAGTCGTGAGTGTGAAAATAGAAAAAGAGAAAAATGGCTAGTTTACATTATCTATCTTGAAGGTGTATGCATTGGGTTTTTTTTGTTTAGTTTGACGAGTTTCCAATGTTGCTCTTCACCTGATGAATCTTCATCTGGTTGTCCTCGCCTCCAGAGAGCATCACATCCTGCTCCCAATCGAGCGCCAGCACCTTCTTGGATCCCTTGGCATGCACCAACGTGTACAGAGCTCCCTTGGCACGGATATCCCACACCTTGATCAGGCCGTCGTACGAACCACTTGCCAAAAGATAGGCCGAATCAGGCGACCATGCAACACTGCTGACCCATCCTTGATGGCCGCTAAACGTCTGCTTGACAACCGACGAATCATCGACTCGAGGATCCCATAACCGCACCACTGGATCCGAATGACCCGATGCCAGCAAACCAGAGTGCTTCGAATAGTCCAGTGCGTGCACCACCTTCTCGCAGTTCTTGCTCCACACGTTGACATGGCTCTCAATGTCCCACATGCGCACAGAGTGGTCCCAGCCTCCACTGTACAGGGTATCGTTGACAGTCGGGTTGAACACAACTGCCGAAACAGGGCCAGTATGTGCCGTGAGCGTCACAAGTGGCGACTGGGAGATTCATAGAAGAAACATTAAAAAAAAAATGTCATTATGAGCGATCAGTACTAGAGCTCACAAAGTGTCAGTCGCAAGTATTGCTAGATTCGTAAAAAATTTACCTTGTAGATCCGATCATCCTTGATATTCTTCTTCGCCTTCTTTCGGGGCTCTCCAGCATCATCAATGGGGTCACTGACTCTGGGCACCTTTGTCGACCACACCTTGATAGTTGCATCGGCCGAACCAGAGGCAAATAGGTCCTTTGCAGCATTTAACGTAAGGCTCTCCACGGCTCCTGAATGACCTCTGCACTCGTACAACAGCGTGTGCTGGTTATCCAAGAGGCTGTACTCCCAGGCCAAGATCGATCGGTCCATTGCTCCTGACAAGAATGTTCCCGTCTCATCTAAAAAAGAATGATGCGCAAAAGGACAAAAAAAGAGAGATGTTGATATGAATTAGCCATGTAGCCCCGTTGGAGGAAGAGGTGTGTCTGTTTTAAAACGTCGACCAACGTTCGTTCCTGATAGGTTACCTTCTGCAGTGAGCCATTGGACGGCCTTGACTGGTCCGGAATGTCCACTAAAGACCTGGAGGCACTCGGCCTGCTTGTTCCAAAGACGAACATGGTTATCGTACGATCCTGACACGAAACCGCCCTGGGGATGGATTTGGACAGCGCTGACCCAATCATCATGTTCGTACGACGACAACGGTGTAGGAGGAAGCATCGATTCGACATACTCCACCGTCAGAATGTTTTCCGTCGACAAGCCCTTCTCATCCAAATACTCCTGGAGCGACGTCCTCAAAAACTCGCCATCAATCAAGAAATCGAATGGCCGCTGCTTCTCTAATGGTTGTCAAAGGCAAGGACAAAGAGAGAGACAGAAAAAAAAGAAAGGGTTTTACAAAGCAAGAATTAATACTCTGAACTGTCATAACATTCTAGAAGATAACAGCAATTGTTCGGAACCAATGCTCTCCTTGGACGCGATTGACTACAAGGCTTTTTGTTACCTCCTTCATTTTGCAGGATAAGGTTGATAATTTGCGAAAGGCCATAGCGCTTTAGGCGGGCAGGTGTTTGAATAGGTGTCTCGGGAATAGCGAATTGACGCTGTTGAGTGACAAAACGCACTTGCACCTGAGGCCCGTCCGCGAGAGAATCCATTCTGAAATGTAATGAGATGCAAAGTGAAGAAGTGATGGAGAATGCTCGCTGTCTTGTATAAAGCCTTTTTTTTATGCTGCTTGTTTTGATTTGGCAAGAGTTGTTTAATGGACAGTCACATTTTCTAACTTTTCAAATTTGAGCAATTTCTGCAACGCTAGAAGACAAAAAGGTGTTCCTGTTACTTCACGCTTATATGAAGGGTGAAAAGTACATAACTTGTCTTTACCCATTGAGACAATAGATCTATTTAAACTTTTGCTTTAGTTACTACCAACATCAGGGATCCTATGAAAGATAAGAGCTTATGACCCAGACATTTCCACTGTCATGACCACCATTTCTGCCTACTCTTCTGAGCTTACTTCAAGCCATTTTTAGAAGACAATATGCTTGAACGAAAAATATTACAAATACATGACAGTGATTTGTTTCTCCATGCTGTGGCTGAATTCTGCACTGTGAAAAAGGTGGCAAGATGGATTCTGATACCTCTCAAGTCGAGAATAGCAGTAGACTTTATTCATCGAAACAGCACGTTTATTTTATCCGTCATGTCATATTTCACGCGCGTCCCTTTTCTATCTCTTTCTTTCTCTCTGTCTCATGACCTTGGCGCTCATCAAGCCACAAAAAGCATCAAGTTATATCGGCTCTTTTAAAAGGCCAGGGCGAGCCATCCAGCAGTGAGAACCAAGCCGCCAAGAGGAGTTGTTGGGCCCAGGATCTTGCGCAGTGGGCTGCCCTTTTCCTGGCCAGTCAGGATGAGCGCGTAAATCGAGCCCGAGAACATGGCTGTGCCAGCCAGGATCAACGGCGCAGCATACCGTGCCACGTTCGAGTGTGCGCCTGCACGCGAAGCAATCGCAAACAGAGCCACCGAATGGATCAATTGGATGTTGGATGCACTGTTCCAGGCCTTGAGCTTGCCAACGTCACCTCCCACGGCCTTTTCGAGGCCGTGTGCGCCATAGGCAGCAAGCATCACACCGGATGCGCCTATAAGTTTTTTTTTTCGTCATAGTGAGAGAAGGGGAAGGGGGTGAATATTCTCAGGGTTTTTTTAACCTCGAGTCTGGAAAAGAAAGCATCAGCCATTAGAGACAACGGCAATGGGCGCACAAGTCCCATGTCTCTTACCGAGAATGCTGGCAGCTTTCACGTAGAATGAAGACATTGTTGGGCAGGTTGTGTGTACGAATGTGTTTCGAGCAAGGTGCGATTCGGAAGCATGTCTTTTTCAAGCAAAGGAAGGAGAGAGAATTGCTCACGTGCACCCACAAAGGTCGCCTTTTTTTTGGGCCATGACCATTCTGAACAGGTTTTCCTTTCTATTCTTTTTTTTTATATATGCATAATTGTTGTTTTTTGGTAGAATGCTTAAACATGCTCAAGCGCTTTGTTCTTTCTATGCCTAGTTGTCGACCATTCTAAAGACAAGCGCGCATCCATCGTCCGACCCTGTCACGCAGGTGAGACCATCGTCCGTCATGGCAAACGTCAGCACGGCGTCCTGGTGGCCCAACCACAGCTTAACGTTCTGACCTGTCCGGCCATCCCAGACCTGAACCGACCGGTCAGCCGAGCATGTCGTGATCAATGGCTGAGTCTTGTGCCACTGCAGCTTGATGATCGCTCCACGGTGCTCACACGAAGTGCGCAGCTGCATCGTCTGCACATCCCAGATGTTCAACCGTCCGTCCAAAGAACCCGTTGCTGCCAAGTTCAAATGGTCCGAGAATCCAACCGCCTCCACTGCTTCTGTGTGGTTCTCCAGCGATCCCAGAATCTGGCCGCTGTTCAAGTTGATGAGTTTTGCCGTGCCATCTGCAGAGCCCGTCAGCGCCAGTGACGAGTCCTTGTTGATGGCCAGGCACGTGATGGCATCCTGATGGAAACGTGCGTCTTCTGAAGTAATACGGATCTGTGCTGTCGCGCTCTTGGGATCCCAGACAATGAAGGAACCGTCTTCGGAAACGGAGGCAATCTTCTTGCCATCTGGTGTAAACTGGCCAGCGGTCACTGGTCCACTGTGGCCGTTGAACACGTTCATGAATGCTCCCGAAGGAATGGCCCACATCCAGATCGACGAATCTGTTGCACCAGCAAGCAAAATGTTGCCCTTGGGGTGCCAGTTGATCCACTATTGGTTTAGAACAATAATAGCCAAATAAAGATAAATTGTGTGAATACAAGCACGCCTTCAACACGTTCATTTGACACGATATTGGTTGAAGAGAGTCAGTCACTTACCACAACCTCATCGGGGCCTTCGAGCTCGCAGACAAACTCTCCAGTTTCAGCCTTCCAGACGCGAACCTTGCCATCCATAGAGCCGCTGGCAACATAAGTACCGTCGACGCTAAAGCCAACAGAAGTGACCGAGTCGGTGTGGCCACCAAATTCGTACAGCTGCTCACCATCGTACAGACGCCACAGATAGCTCTTGTCGTCTCCACCTCCACTCACGCAAATGTTTTGATGGATAGGATGTAATGCGACATCGTAGACAGGTTCTAATATACGCAAATCAAGAAATAAAAAGTTTAGTTATTTTTTGCTCTTAATCTTACTCATTCGATTTGTTGACGCGTAAATCATTAAGGACAACTTACCCTTGTGTGTGAAAAATCCCTGGACAGAGTCATCGTGGAACTCGACCATTTCGTCGTCGTCATCGATGGGATTGCCATTTTCGTCAAGCTGGGGCTCGTCCTCCATGTCATCGCCTAATTAATCCACCATGTACATGGTCAGTAGTAGACGACAAAAGAAAAAAATAGAGAATTTTTGTCAGTATCAATTTCCAACAACCGTTGCTCAACAGGCTGGGTAGAAAATGGTGGTATAACACCCAGCGTAGGACTTTGTTGAATCATATCTTTTCATGCATCTGAACCCAACCACAAAATCCTTACCATCGTCATGATCTTCTTCAATATCAACACCCTCTTCCAGGATCTGTTCCTCTGCAACCTCATCGGCGTCCAGGAACTCGTCTTGGTCGTTCTCGTCGTATCTTGATGGGTCCTACATGTTTGTTTTTTCGGTCCAGGAGGGGGAAAGGGAGAAAACAGATACAACAGGTACAAGAGAGACGCATATTAGGATAAGAGCCATTTCAATAAGGCTACAACTCCCAGGCTTCATTTGTCGAGATTCATTAAATTCCGTACAGCCATGGCTAATGTAGAGTAAGTGTAATGAGGGTGAGGCAAGTGATTTGTAAGGTGAGAAAGACTAAAGCTTTTTTTTCTGTGTTGGAAAAAAAAAAAGTGAAAGAGCTTGAAAAAAAAATCGAGGACTGCTTTTGTACTCCAAAACAGATGCTACGCTGCGGTCCTCATTCCTCCCCACCCCTCGAATCTTCTACGGAGTAAAGACCCGACCGCGTTTGTCAGCATGCTATATTATGTACTCCCACTCGAAATTTGTAAAATTTGTTACATATGCTCGCTCTACACAAAAGGAGAGAAGAATAAATGCCACCACGTGGACGCCACCCAAGCCATGATCCTTTCTGCGGCAAACCCCCTTCCTCCCTTTTTTTCTCAATTCATCGATATGACCCAAAAAATGCATTGATCATTAGCAGGACACAAAAGCGAAAAAAGTGCTTGCAACGGTTTTTGAATGCAGAGAATTCTGGTTGTATTTGAAAAAGTAAGGGAGTAATAGGACAAAAAAAGAAGAACAATAGACTTGGATGTAGTGTAATTTACATGGGAAACGATCCTCCAGCCTGACCCGCTTGGCCAGACATTTGCTGGAACTTGGTGCCAATCGACTTGTTGACTTCAAAGTACTTGGCCACACAGCGGTCAATGCAGACGGCTTCGCCCTTGTTCAGATCACCCTCAAGGTAGGTGGTAGGGATGCACTTCTTGTGGCACGAGCTAACAAGGCTGTATGTAGTAGAGTCAAGATTTGTTGGCGAACGCGGGGGAAAAAAGAGTTGGATAGCCCGAATGAGCATGGTCATTCAGGGGAAGCAGGAGTTTGGGATAGTCGATTGCCCAGACGTTTTAGTGGTTCGTCATGTCGAATTGATCCACGAAAGAAGAGCGGCGAAGAACAAGTCCAATCGAGCACCATGCAATGTCCATGCCAGACGAGTGATGCCAGATGAGGTTGGTGGAGATATATAAAAGATAGTCCAAATGATCCACAAGAATGATCCAATAAAAGTGTCGACAACGCGGTTCAGATGGTATCCAGCATAAAAGCAGTGAAAGAACAATAAATAAAACATAGGTTAGTAGACAAGTTGGCTTTGCATGCTTTCAGCAGCTACGTGAATACAAAAGGGCTGGGGACAGAGAGTCCTGCCATGTAATTTTTTTGGTGGCACAGGGCTCCGAAATGGGGGGAGAACGTACCGGTTGAACAGGTCAGTGGCCATCTCGATCTCCTGCTCAACCATGGCCATGTTCTGCATGTTGATGGTCTGATTGGCCGCGGCGTTCCAGCCTCCCATGAACGACATTTTGAAAAAATACTTTGGTGGTGGAAAAGGTTGAAACCAAGGAGGGGTATATGAGAATTGTGATCCGATGAATTGTTTCTGAGACGGTGCAACCTCTTAAATCACCGCATTTAATACGTCACCGAAACTTTGAAGGAGCATGATCCTTACGTCTAAAATGAGGTTGCCAGGGTTTTGTTCAATTGACCTCAGCAAAGTGTCTCCTTTGTAACCTTGGTAACTGATATGTTGAATTGGCTGGGTCATAGATTACAAAGAGGGTGATACTAGGAAGCTGCGGGTTTTAGTGACATGCGGTGCGGTGGTCAGCGAAAAGTAGATATAGAATTTTAATCAATATGTATTGGTTCTGTGAATTTTCCTCTTTTTCTGTGAATCTACGCTTTCTCGCCTTTCTACTTCATTGATTAAATCCTCTGCAAGACATTTTTGATGCGAACTGAGCAACCACCATCGCGTTAATTGTCTTGTCCGAAAGGCGGCTGCGTCTTTTGGCGATGAGAACTTCTGCCTGACTAAATAGCCGTTCAGATGCGACAGAAGATGCGACAATCGACAGGAGTCTTCGCGCCACGCGTGCCAAAATCGGGAAATCCTGTTTGTGTGCCGCCCACCAACT
Source organism: Actinomortierella wolfii (assembly GCA_016098105.1). Classification (NCBI taxonomy): domain Eukaryota; kingdom Fungi; phylum Mortierellomycota; class Mortierellomycetes; order Mortierellales; family Mortierellaceae; genus Actinomortierella; species Actinomortierella wolfii. Next base: position 17,949 of record JAAAIY010000011.1, read on the forward strand.
TAATGGTTCAATGTCTCCAGGGTGTTGAATGGAGTCATAGCCAGCAGTCCTCCTATACCTGAGTATCTCCTCAGCAATACCGCTGGGCGGTTCTACTTTGTCCTTGAAAGCATCGTACTCTACATCCTTCTTCCGCTCCTTGATCTTTTCTATCCTGTCCATTGGCTGTTGCCTATAAAACTGGCTATGCTGTGTATTTGTCACACTAGCACACTCTTGATTGCTTGACACTTTGCGGCATTCCTCCCACAGAACGTGCTCCCATGAGCGGCGGACATTCTTTGTCTTGTCTCGCTTTTCTCGCAAATGTTTGGGAACGGGCAGTAAATTGACATGTGCAGGGTGTAAAAACGTCATGGTCACCACTTTGCTGTTGATCTTAATGCGCTCTTCGATCTTTTCAGCCAAGGTGTTCAACAACCTGTCGAATGCCTGCTTGTAAGTAATATCAAGTGTAACGCCTTCTGGGACTGGCAGATCATTCTTCAGATCCTCGACCAATCTTAGAATAAGCCATATTATCTCTACAGTGTCTGCTGCAAGGCCGCAGTGAAGAGCTTGAACGTCTTCGGTATTGTTGCCGCTCCTACCATTACTACTGTTACCATTTCCTTCGTCGCCGTCCTCCTCCAGTGCTTCATCGTACTCGATATCACTATCTTCAATATCTGATCCGTCGACGCATTCAGTATCATCATCATCATCTACTTCATCCGCCATACCTCCACGATTGTCGAAATGCATCGGTATTTGATGTTCCGAATAAGAGATAGCTTCCAAAGTAGAGTCATGGGGCGATGTACTAATGGTCATGGCTATGCGCTTGAAAAGCTGCAGGCACTCGACTAACACCTCCAGTACGTCCCACTCGTTATCTTGAAGCCACGGCGCTTTGTTATAAACAGGGTCATTCTCTCGATACATTGTGTCCTTGAGCTTGGTCAATGCCGTACGAAGGGTGATAAAACATCTAAGCATCGTGCATGTTGAATCCCAGCGGGTGGTAGAACCCATCAGTAACTCTCCCCGTCCATGTCCGTTTTCTAGTGCGAACTTGGCGAGCCGCTCTTTGTGTTTGTAACTTGAACAGATCAATGTTGCAAGTGAGCGGCATTTACTCACAATTTCTTGAATAGGCTCAGCAGCAACCAGAGCATCGTTCATGCTGTTGTGGAAAGCGTGAGCTAGGCAGGTGAAGTGCATTATGTTTTTGTCACTGAGGAATGTTTTGATCACGTTCGACTCCGCGTCTGTGGTTGCCGCAATGACTTTACCGACTAGCCCCCAGCTCTTTAGAAGTCTATCTAAAAAAAGAAATATGAGAGTTATTATACAAGCGTTTAAAATCCAAATCGTTGACAATGAGCACAGTGGTTTACAAATTTGACTGGTTCATCTCAACTTACATAAGGTGTTGTGGACCCGGTGGTGGGTATACGGATATTCGAGTCTTCGTATTCCCAAGACGCATTGATGACGATGGAAATCTTCGTCCAGCCAGTGAAAAGTAACTCCAAAGTATGAGTTTCCAGCCTTGCTGATCCATCTATCCAGAGTAATGCTTCCAGACTCGCATGTCCGGAGAATGTGTTTCTTGAGCTTCGTTTGGAGTTCCTTCTGGTAAGGTATAAGCATACGGCGCACTGCACGACTGCTTGGGATATATGGATCACGCTGTGAGGAGTATGCCCTTATCAGATTCTGGAACTGAGGTTGATCCATAATATTGAGTGGCAAGTTTGATCCAGTTACAAACTGAACCGCCACTTTCTCCAGATTATTAACGGTTTGTTGCTTTTGCCATAGCATGTTGGTGTGTGATTGTTGCCTTGAGATGTGTATATTTTCAGGCTGTTGGCCATCGTTCTGCATAGCGTTATCTTCATCATCCTGCGTGTCGGCGAAATGATCCCTGGAAATTGCCGCAGAGGGGGGGTTTGGTGTGAGGTGTAGCCATGAAAAGTAAAGGCGGTGCGTTGGGGCTGACTTTTAAGCGGTTGATGTTTAACTATAGAAAACACGACGTTATGTTGGAATTTTTATAACCTCTATGCCTTTTTCTGTTGGTCATTGGTGGGTTGATGGCTTCTGAATGCTGTGAATATTTTCCGGGTTAAATACCATAAGGGCAATGTCCTTAAAAATGCTTGATATTTAGACCACTATTTGGTAGAGAAAAGGAAAATAAACAAATGAGTAGAACACGTCGTTCAATGCAGTTTAAGACAGGATCCCGTTGGGTCTCTTGTTTGATTTATTGGTTCATATTCAATCGTTTGCCTGGATTACGTAGCGTTTCGTGTTCTAGATAGATTCGGATAGCATACTTTATTTTTTTTTATTTTACGGCGTCCAAAATGGATTTCCTTCGTTGACGTTGCATCAATTGCAAGGTCTTCAAATGTGTGGCACCCATGGGTATTTCTATGATGCCATGACAGCTGATCGTAAGTACTTCTCTTTCTTTTTTCGTATTTCTATATTCATTGACACATAATCCAGCCCTGTGGCCCCAGCGAACTCATACCAGCCTTATCATTGTATCAAGGTAGGCGTGATCTCTCCGCCACCATGTGGTCGATATCAATGACTACTTTACGAGGAAGAGGCGTCCAATCTTCATGAGCTTTGTGGCTCCAAGCCCGAGCTCACCTGTTGCCTCGTACTAGAGCCATTAGTACGCGAACTTTTGGGAAGATTTTTCTAAAACGTCATTATAGCTTCATTTACGCTCCTGCGCTCGCGTACGCCCACAGGGCGGACTACGCGTACATTTCGTTTGAAGAGGGTGTTCATGCAACAACGACCCTTGTCTTCAACACATTCTCTCCGTTCTCTCTACATACCGTCATTATGGATCACTTCCCTACCAACTGGGGCAACCCCCGCAATGAAGAAGTCGACTCGTACAACACATACCCCGTGGCATCCCACCGAGCGCCCCATGGTGTGCAACAGATTGCAGGCTATGGCCATGCCTCAGGCCACCCAACCACCCACACACAGTGAGTTTCTCAGCAATTTGCAGTCTCCCTATACACACCTCCGCCCATCCCATTTCTTTGAGAGTTCTTCTTCTTTTTCTCTTCTCTTCCACTTCTTTATCGGAAAAGTATAAAGGGAGAAATAAGCGCTTAACTGACAAAACCGCTCTCTTTTGTCAAAATAGGTCCCCCGTCGTCACAGGAACATCAGTGCTCGGTTTGAAGTTCAAGGACGGCGTCCTGATGGCGGCCGATAACTTGGCTTCGTATGGTTCCCTTGCCCGCTTCCGTGATGTGGAGCGTCTGCATAAAGTCTCAGACTTTACAGTGCTCGGTGCCAGCGGCGATATTTCAGACTTTCAATACGTCAAGCATTTGCTGGATGCTCAGATGTAAGGATGGTGGCAGGGAATGGTGGCGGGGGGACGTACAAGAACGTATAAGAAGAAAATCAGAAGTGAAGAAGACTTTCTTAAAACGGGTATCATGTTCCGGTGACAAAGGAGATGTTTGTATATTCATACAGCCCTAATTTTCTTTCTGGTACAATAGGATCAAGGAATACAACGCAGATGACGGTCATACCCTGGCAACACCAAACGTGTTTGAGTATCTGTGGCGCATCATGTATAACCGTCGATCTAAAATGAACCCACTCTGGAACACATTTGTCCTCGGAGGCGTGCACAAGGGCGGAAAGTATGTTCAGAAGGAGAGCAGATCATGGGAGATTTTGGCAATGAGATTATGTTAATGGCAGATCATTGTCGACCTAGACGAAAAAATATCTTTACGTGATGTCGATAACTGTCAAGTCTATAATGGCGCAAATTTCCTGCACATAGTTTCGTGGTGCATTCTTTACCTCTGGCTTGGCTTGGTTTGATCGCTGACCATCATTTCGACACCCCTCTTTTTATTTTCTTTAGGTTCTTGGGAGCTATCGACCTCAAGGGAACACCCTATCAATCACCATCAGTGGCAACTGGCTTTGGTTCGCACTTGGCTACACCCATGCTGCGCAAGGCTCTCGAGCGTGCAGGCGGCGAGGACAACCTGACTCGTGAGGAAGCAGAAAAGATCCTGGTCGAGTGCATGAAGGTTTGCTGGCTCCGCGATGCCCGCTCGTCCTTCCAGTACCAGATTGCAGCCATCACTGATCAAGGCGTCACCATTTCGGAGCCACGCGACCTCAGGCCGCTGACTTACTGGGAGCATGGACGTGACGTGCGAGGCTATGGCGCATAAGTATCAGGAAGAGCAAGAAGGAAAACACCACCACCCCAATTAGACGTTTTGATACTTATTTTACCAAGAGTTTTATAAAACAATAAAGAATCTTGACTATGAAGGACAGTGTCGCTGTACGCATGAGAGCGCAATGGTTTAAAATAAAAATTAGCTGCAGATGGCAAAGAAAAATAGAGTGTTTTCCTTTCTTTCTTTACTGTGTATAGGATTTTTGTTTATTTTTGTTGCAAAAGGACATGCAAAAAAAATGCCAAAAAAATGTGATGCCAAGAGAGATGGTGTATTGAGGCAAGGAAGAGGTATGAAGAGCATAACTCAAGGTAAAGACTCTATTTCTGATGAAACTTGATCCTCCTGGTTTTCAAGCATCCGAGCTCGCGATTCTAGAGCCTCTAGTTGTTGTTGTAATTCCAAGATTCGAGTTTGCAATGATGATTCCTTGTTATTGTTGTTGTTGTTATTGTTGAAGCTTGATGATGATGAAGGTGATGGCGATGATGGTGGTGGAGGATAAGAATGTCCTTTGGAAGCAGCAGCAGCGGCCCGCCGCTCTTGCGACTTTCGAATTTGAGCCTCGCGCTCGGTCAACCAAGCCCACATGGCTTCTTCCTCCTCCTCCCAGTAATCATGGGCGTTATATTTGTCGTTATCATAAGAGTCGTTAGGGATTGGGTCGTTAAAGGATGGAGGAGCCGAAGAAGACGAGGCAGCATTCCGATCTTCTCCAGGGTATGATGGAGCAAAAGCTCCAGAGAAGGAGACGGGGTTTCGAGGCTGTCTCGACTGCGATCGTGAGGATGGTGGTGGTTGGTACATGAAGCCACCACCACCACGATGATGGCTCGTCTTCCAATGGTACTCTAGGATCTCGCTCTGAATCCGTTCCATCTGGCTCGTGACGCTTGAGATTTGCCACCAGATGTAAATGTTCATAGCCATCACCATAATTAGTACCAAAAGAAGCAGTGGGTTCATCAAACCACCACCCTCTGACGCCGCCGAAGACGTCGTCGTTGTCGAAGGAGTCGAAGACAGTGAGTTTAGCATCTCGGACAGTCCCTCGATGACTGTCTTTCTGAGATCTGTCAGCATCTGCAAAACTGAAGATGAACCACTGTTAGTGCTAGTAGTAGTAGTAGAAGTCTTGGAGACCGTTCCATTGGCCACCTTGGCGACGTCACCGTTCTGGACAGGGGATACTGGCCGAACGCCATTCGCCTTCTTGGCTGTGCCGGTCGGCCGAGGAGAACCTGGGCTAGCCCTGCCATTCGAAGCCTTGTTTGCATCAGAGCCCGAATTAATTGCAGCTGTCGAAGCAGTGACACCAGTGTCAGCGCTAGATCCATCACCCGCTGCGCCAGCAAACTCGGCCGGATGGCTCGCAATGTGCTTCCGAATCGCTTGGGCTAGCTCACGGTAGTGAGTTCCCATACCATCGGCTGCGCCCTTCTCGATCGTGCCTTTGATCCAGGTACTCTTGCTGAATTCAACTGCTCCTGTAACAACTACCCGTACGAGGTTGGGCCCAGCCCATGAAATACATGTGCGGTTCTTGGTTGCAAAGCAGCTTCCCGAAGGGACGTCGGGTGTCGAGGTAGTTGTAACACAGGTAACATAGTCGTTAAAGTCCTTGTGTTCACAGACATCTGTCAGAGTCGCCTTGGTGGTCTTGGGACCAATCGGCATACCGAGCCACTTTGTGTACCGAGTCACCTTGGTCTGTGTATTGTCGGGGTTGGGCTTCCATGCCTCCTCCTGGACATCTGCGCCCTTCATCACGTCGTTCGTCAGAAAGCTCTTGTTGAAGTCCGAGTCAAACAATAGCTTCCACATGGCTTCAACCGTGCCAGGGTAAGTCTCATTCATATATGTACCCGCATAGTGCTTGCCATCCTTGGAGCACGCACACGTTGTTGCTTCGCGGACTGCAGGCTTTTGTGTAACCGATGCCGACTTGGACGGGTGCTTCTTGGCACCAGGATGTGTGTTGGGTGGCATCAGAGCCTCTGTTCCTGCCCTTGGGCGTCCTGGAGTAGGAGCGTCGAGATTAGAACTGTTTTCTAGTGATGGCCGCGCAGATCCTACTGACTCACGGCGACCAGTTTCAAAGTGCGAAGGGGGAGGAGGCAGTTCAGAGACAGAGCGAACACGTCCTGTACGCTTAGACGACGTTGATGGAGCAGAGTCTGAAAAGTTCAAAGAGAGACAAAAAAATTCACAATGGGAGTAAAGGCAATGAAGAATCCAGGAGAATAACAGAAAAAAAAAGTTAAAAAAGTAGGAGTGGGTCAGTCAACGTATTTCAAAATAGCGCCATTAGGTCTGCTGAGCTCAATCCTCCAATGGAATGCGTCCTTACTGTCTTCGTCAGCCTTGTTTGTAGATATGACATCTAATAAAATGTGATATCGTTAAACGAGTCGACAGAAGTTAGGAAACACCTTTCCGTTGGTACTTTAGCACTTCTAAATCCTCCCCCCATCATGAGGTCACCAGCTTTACCTTTCAGAATCTTGCGAACTACGGCGCGCTTGGAATTTCGTCGCCGCAAGTTTGCTCCTCCTGATTGCAGTCGTTCAGGATCATCGATATCATCATATTCGGCTTCATCTGCCGTCCAGTTTTGAGAGTTATTCGAGAACGTGCGTCTATGTCGGTTTCTACGCGAGTCTGCAGACGGTCCGCGAGCCGAAATAAATGAATTAGCGTCCTCGCCATCATCATTGTCTTCGGCACCGGTGCCAGAGCCTCCACCACTGCCACTGCCGTTTTCGAGAGTCAAGTTTGACCTGTTTTGGCGAAAGTAGGCGTTATTGCCGTTGGTTGGAGCATTGGCTGCACACGGGAACGACTTGCGCCACGCAGCCATCAATAAATCATAGGCCGAGTCGCGCGACAGGAACGATGCAAAGAAATGACCCTTGGTGTTGGTCGTTGTGACGATCGAGATGGCATTCGGGATAACAAACGCTGTCAATCTCTTCTCAATTGCTGTGATTTCAGAGAAGGCAATTACAAGCTGAGAGTGGGAATAGAACACAGAGCGGTGTTAGTGAAAACATATCTTTTTTTTTAAGCTCGGCATTGAACCTTTTTACAAACCATGAAATCTTTTACTTACATTCGTGACCCAACCAAAGATGTTGGCATTGAAGCAGACGTGATTCTCGCTAATGTACAGGCGGCCTTGAACAAGGATTTCTTTCTGGAGAGCACATCCATAATCTGCCATGTATTCATAATTGTGGAGACACAAGCGACGCGAGTGAGCCAATTGTGCATGTTTGAAGTTGGACTTTGTGGAATTAATGGATAATGGTCGAGTCATGTTTTTTTGTGTCCCGCGGAACAACAAACACAAACCCACTGTAGTTGAACAAAAAAAAGGGGTGATTGGGGAGAGAGGAGTGAAGGGAAGGAGCAAACAATAAAAGTGGCCTGATTTCGATCGTCGTCCAGTCGATCAACTCTTAGTGTCGATAAGTTGGAAAGTACTGTTTGGCTTTTGCCAAGAGAGTAATGGCAGATGAGCATTATAAAGGCATCAAGGTTTCATAGAACTAGCCAAGCATAGCCTCGCAGTTGCTAATTTACCCACCAATCCCTAGTAGACGAATGAACCAGGCATCTCACATGCTCACATCATAACCCAGGTGAAGGTGGTGGATCGTACAGCAAGAGTTGCCGCTAAGAATAATTCAGGTAGCGGGGTGTGTATATCAAGTAGTGTCTCAAGTTCTCGGCGACAGCCATTGAACTATTATTTTGATATATTCACACGACAACGGGATATAGAATGATCTTGGTTGGCTCAAAAACCCACGACCAATAAAGACCGTTGCCATTATTCTATTTTCCTCCCCACCTACCAGCGTCCCCAATTTTAGAAGAGCTAATAGGAAGATCAAAAAGGACCGGTACTAGGCACCACTGAGGTTCGAGATTGTGGTGCAGCAATGGACGGCAGTGTAGGATAGGAAAAGGTGGTGGTCGAGATGGAATGCTGTGATATGAGGTCATCAGTGGCACAAGTGAACCAAGACGCTGGTCCACGGCCGTATTGAGCAAATGCTCTTTCCTCTGAACAGTGATTCCATCAGTGATTCCATCCGATATCAAACCCTCTTCTCACATACCAAAGAGAGCTATGGCAGTGCTACGACCACAAGAATGCTGGGGGAGGGAGGGGAGGGTAGAGTAGAGTTTGTATGGGGAATTGCGACTCGTAGAATGAGCACTGCGGGTTTCTGATCACAACCGGTTACTCCTTGCGTACGTAGCAAGCAAGAAAGCAAAGCAAATGAAAATCGCCCCTCCATCTCCGCTTCTCCTCTTGGCCAAAGTGTCAGTTTCTCTCTTGCTCTGTCTACTCCAAAGATGTCCAACCACACACTTTCTTTTTTTGTTGTTGTTGTTGCTGTTGTTTTTGCTCATCCCTTTTTCTGCTCAATCAAATAATCAGGTTTAAATGCAGTCCCTGGAGGAAAAATGGAAGGAAGGGCCGAGATGGAAAAAAAAAGTGTGGACATGTCTCCCTTACTAAAAAAAAAATGGATCAGAATTGCGCGTTGCGTCGCATACAACACTATTGTCCGTCCACTTAACGAACAATCGTGATAGAATAAAGGGGAGAGTTCATCGACAGGGCACTCGACAACAATACTTTTGTGCGTGTAAACAAAATGTGAGGATCAGTGATAAGTGGGAAAGGTTTAGGGGGAAGGAGGGTGGAGGGGGTTCAACAGTGGGTCGAAAAAGGGAGCAAAAGATTACGGCCCAAAGGAGACTATCCAATTCACACCTCAATAGGCAGAAAACGCAATGGCCATTTGATATGCATGGGTTGCAAGTGAAGGGAGGCAGAGAAGGGATAAGCAGAGATGATCGTGACAGAGGTGAGAGCGCAGGGAGCAGAGTAAAGAGGGCATGGATGATGACAAAGATGTCAGAAAAGAGAGGAGATCGAGAGCGACTACGAAAAGGCCTTCAAGCAGTAATGGTAAGGAACCATTGTTGTTTTTTGCCAATTGCCCACATTGCTGCTGTCTGTCCTCTGTCCATTGCTGATGTGATATATATATATAAAAAAGGTTGTCTGTTTGGCGAGATCATGCAACACACTGGTAAAAAAGATATTTGCTCTGCCACATCCACCTGTGTGCCTATTATTACCTTCAATCAATCTCTCGTCTTCTGGCACACTTCGAAAGAGTGCGTGAAAGTCCTGAAAGCGTCGCTCGTTGGCATAGACAAAGTGGATGTTGGATCCGGGCACTCCACCGTCGTCGCCATCCAGTGTACTACGCTGCGATCCTCCAGAATAGTAGTATGGCTCGCCATTCGTGCCGTTGCTGTTGTTGTTGCCAGAGGACGATGACTGTGAAAAGTGCGAAGAGCTGGACACTGGTTGCTGGTCGTCGTCTGGAAAGCTGCCTGGACTGCCGTTGGTATAATATGCGTTGACAGCATCAGACGACTCAGCCAAAGCGGGCGCTGCCGAAGGTGCCCATCCCGAGGCTTCTTGCTGTAGTGTGTGGTCTGTTGCGGAGTCCGAGTCTACTTGCGTAGAGGAGGCATGGTACGCATTCCCTGGCTGAAGGAATGGTCCAGACGAAGGAGGTTCAGTCATGATGGGCTCCATTGCCCCTACTAGCGAGCGATGAACGTTAGGAGTTGAATTGCAGGCTGCTGCAGCGTCTATAAATACAAGGTGAGCGGTTAGCAACTTTTGTTGTACGAGCTGGTCAAGAGAGGAAGGGGGAGGATGGGAAGGGCAAGGTCAAGGTCAATGGGCTGAAAGTTGCTGTGGCACAATGAAGAGTCGACAGAGAAGATGAAAAGTCGAGCCGAGTGTGCTTCCAGTACCTCACTGCCGTATGGATGACAAAATGGAGTGTGCAGCTGATGGTTTAGAGAGAAATGACTGATGTATGAAAGAAAGAGAGAGAGGGAAAGAATGACAAAAAGATCAGCTCAAACAGTACGTAACTCTAGTAAACGCACATCTTAAAAACTGTCTTTGTCTCTTACGCTTGGCTGGTGATGCTGCTGCTGCTCACCTCTCCGTCTTTTCCCCTCTTTTTCCCTTCCACTGCGCCCACACACTCAGCATCATCATCAGCCTCCTCACTCCTCTCACTCTTTATCTCCAACCCCGTCTTTTTTTCCCATGTCTGGATGGTATTCCTTTTCCTCTCGTTTTGTCCTTCATAGGCAAAGCATATTGTGTGTGAATCGTGACATCAATACTTCGCACCTCATAATGTTTGCACAGCGGTGTTTGTTTTCTCCGCATCCTTCCAAATCAGCCGAGCTGGGGTAGTAGGGTTCTCTGTTACTGAAAAGACGGGCGAAGCCCTTCCCCTCCCTCTCCCTCTCTCTCCTCTTCCCTATACACGCAAGCATCACATCATCTTAACAATAGTTGGTGGCAAAACCACCAAGCAAAACCCCATCCAGACATACGACATTTTTGTCATGTGTGGAATATAATTGAACGGTTCATTTTTGATTGTTAAAAGTATGGATGTGTTGGGCGATGGTAAAGGGAACGAGGAGTATGTAGTTGAGGAAATTTGGGTAGGGTCGGAAATTGAGAGACAGGGAGTATGCGACAAGAGTCGCACAGGTAATGATTTGGTGGCGAGCAACCATTTTTGCTGAGGAATCAATGCTGAAAAGTACGGGACAAGACGAAGAAAACAAAAACGAATGGGAAAATGGAAAAAAAGCAGTGATATTTTGTACGAAAAAAAGTATGGAGAGAATACCTCAAACGAATGTAGGGGGAGGCGGACAGGGCTTTTCAACCCCACCATGTGGAAGGTGTGCCTTGTTACAGGATTGTGCACTTCGACTTCTTCTTATTGGGCTTATATCCGCTGCGAGGAGCACCACCCTCGCGTGCATTTCGAATCATGCGCACAACATTGTAGAATGACCGCTCGACATTGACGCACGTCTTGGCCGATGTCTCTGTAAACTCGCAACGCAGAAGCTTGGCCATTTGGCTTCCCTCATCACGCGAGACTTCACGCTCTGTCAGTTTGTCGCACTTGTTACCGACCAGCATCAAAGGCACGTTCTCTGTATCCTTGACACGTGTGATCTGGTCCCGGAATCTCTTTATCCTCTCAAATGTCGAGCGCGCAGCAATCGAATATACTAGGAGGAAACCTTCGCCATCACTACAGAATTCGTAGGTCGGAAAAAAATAAAAAAAAGTTAGCACTCTATAATTCGAGCTGTAAGATCGCGCGGATGCCTCCAGAGACGCGGAAAAGGGTAGGAAGAGAGTATAACTGGAGCCTCGAATGTCTGGATAAGAGCAACAACCCAAAAAAGGTACGTGCTCAGCAGTACTTCCCATCGGACGAGGGGCTTTTTGTCCAATGGGCGTTTGAGGATGTACAGTAGCGGATTCATTTCAAGGTACTCGAGTGACACCTGTGCATCTTACCGAATCCACTGGTCGCGCAGAGCGGTGTATTCCTCCTGTCCAGCAGTATCGAGCACTTCGAGCACGCAGGACTGGTCGTCAATCACAACTTGCTTGCGATACGAGTCTTCAATCGTAGGATCGTATGTCTAGTTGGAAAAGCACATAAAAAACAGAGTTAATTACAAGGCAATCCGTATGTAACCTAAGAGCTTGTTCTTGTTGATGGGAGAGAAAGAGCAAAACAGTGCCCACTTTCCAATCCATGTCGCTCCCAATTCCCTCTTTCCATGCGCGAGAAATGAAAGTCAAACAAAGGCTCGTTGAGCTAATAAATTGAGCGTAAAGACCAAAAGAAAAGCGCATGGAGAGCAACAAGCAGTAATTTGGCCGAATGTCTGTCATCACCAAATACTGAAGAGGACGCCATACATCCCACTCATTGGCAATGTGTACATGTTCAAGAGTCTGAACATCCGAGAAGAGCCAAGAGTTGAAAACCACACGATGGAACGAGAGAGAAAAAAAAGGAAGGCAAGAAACAGACAGAACGGCAAAAGGGGAACAAATATGGTCTCTGTTGAAACCATAGCATGGGAATTGACTGTGTTGCACTAAAGAAAAAGTCCACGAATGAAGAGAGGCCAAATAAACAGTGTCCACTTTACCCCTCCCCTCATCCTCCCCCCTCTCTTTCTCTCTCCCCTATTGGGTTTCATATAAGGCCGGATATTGGGGTTCGCGTGCTGTTCCACTGCTCATTGCTTTCCATTTGCCTCGCACGATCCTCTTCTGTAAGGGTCATACTGTTGGCGACCCTTGAGCAACATGTAAACACGAATGATAATCCAATTAAAACAAACAAGTCAGAGCTCCAAAAAGGATAGTCCTAATTACCTCTGTTTGACCGGAAGATGGTCAGTCACCAAACATGAATGTGAAAAGGTGCATGAAGGGCAGAGGAGGTATAGACAAAAAGACAGGAGAGGAAACAGTTAGTATTGTCAAAATATAACCGATTTAAAACGGAGGCAAGGGGTGTGAAGGGACATGGCAAAAAATCAGGCGAACTGCCCTTTGCTTGTCCTCTCCTCCCGTTCCGCATGGCCATCAATAAACATGAAGATATCGAGGAAGACTCCGGCTCGGACGAAGAGGTACTCTTTGCACGCGAGCTTGTTGCATGCACCTACCGACGAAGTGATTTAAACACAGCTGTTTATATCAAAAAATAAAAAAGAGCAGAGATGAGGGATAGGACGGGACTCCAAATGTTAGCAAAAGATGAAGGTTTTCGTTTTCATTCATCGGTTACCAGATCTGCAGATACCCTTCTTCAATGGGTATTTGGCCTGCACCCATGGGGCCATTGAGGAAGGGTATACGCGAGAATACATATTCATTCAGTCAACCAAGAGGCGGTGCGGAATAATTACCTGGATGGTCAATGCTGTCTGTTGGTCGAAAGATATCCGATCAAGGTACATAAAGTAGCAAACAAAAAAGGCGGCTAAGGATTAGCGGCCAACTCACGACATTCAACATTGTAACACTCGGCAAGAGTAACCCATTGACCAAAAATAAGAGGGAGTAGCTGTGAAAATGCAATGTTGCAAGATGTGGGGTGTAAAGATTGGAATGCATCATGTTCATTGCATCTTTTGAGGCAAAAGGGTGGAGCTGCATGAACACATGCGCTGCGTGCAATCGGCAACCCCAGGTCGTCCAAAGGCAAGAGAAGGAGTGAGGCGCCGAGAGGAAGAGCAGAGGTGGATGAAAGTCGATACCACACCTCCATTCTCCCCATCTCAAGCGCGTGTTGTTGACCAAAAGGCATATGCTCAGTCTGGGGCTTCCATCTCCCCCTTCCCTCCACTATCGCCTAGGTTTGACAAAAGTGTCTAGGTCAGGGCCAGGGTCAGGGCAGTTGTGTGCCAACCATGAGATATCCTCTGATGCTTCGTAATGTCCTTCGGAATCAGTGATATCGAAGCAGCAGCGACATGGCCTGGCGACAAGGCGGTGGCTCTTATTCTGCAGGCAAGAACCCTACCAGGGAACACACTACAGCAAAAGTAGCCATCCAGATGGGGAAGGCCAAGGAGAGGATGGAGGGGGGAGGGCTGCGGGGAGATAAACATTTAAAAAAAATTGGGATAGGTTGGGATGGCGATGAAAGGGCATCATGTCAACAAGAAAGAAGGTAAAAGGGGGGGAAAAGACGGGAATAGGGGTGGGGGCGCGAAGGAGAGGGGTGATGGACGAGGACGATGTGTTTTCGTCCAGCCGCTCCCACAATAACAGGTGGCAAAAGGCTACGGTACCTTTCCCACACCACCATCCTATCAAGAGGAGAACAAGAAAAAGGACAAGGTAAGCTTGTGGTCAGTAACTTTGGTCATGAGTCCCATATTGTATCGTGCAGAACGTTCAGGAAAGGTCGAGGTGGGGCCCACCCCTGAAAGGGGATGTTGTTGTGTTTGTCTGGTGAGGCGAGCTGGCCCACAGTTGATAGCTGACAACGTTCTTCAGCCTCGTATTCTCTCTATCTCCTCTTTGTCTGCCTCCAAATTTAAAGGCCAGCTCGGACCAACGAGGGGGACGACAGCAACAGACAAGCAAGGAGCGAGAAACAAGGCGGAAGGACGTGCGCGCAGCAAGGGCCGAGGGAGCAGGGCATGGTGGGCACACACGTCCACCATGGCCATCAAGAAAGAGGATGGTGGAGGTGGCCTGAGTGAATTGACTGTTGACTTACGCCAAGCACGACCAACTTGTAGAGCATCATCTTGGAAAGTGTGTGATTGTAATGAGGCTAGAACAAAGAAATATAGGTGGGAGGGGGGGAGAGAGAGATAGAGGGAGAGAGGAGGTTCACAGGTTCGGGGATGGGAAGGTAGTGGTAGAGAATCAAAGCGAGATGATGAGATGTGGTGGCGGAGATGGTTGCAACGAGGCAAGAGGGGTCGAAAGGATGGAGTGAGGGGTCGAAAGGGAATGTGAACGGGGGATGGATGTAGGAGAAAGAGAAAAGAGTGAGAGTGAGTGAAGACAAATGGGAGGAAGGGGAGGAAAAAGAAGGTGATGAAAGACAAAAAAAAGAGAGTTCAATAGAGTAGGAGGGTAGGTAAGAGGGTTAGACCCAGCCTTACATTCAAACCGATTATTCGCAAAGGACACATTCTGACCCCTCACACACACACACCGATATATCTAAGAGCTTCTAAGAGTAGTCTATATATCTCATAAAAGGGACAACGTCTCCCTTTTTTTGTTTACCTGTACACTACAAGGTGAGAGAGTGGAATGGGGCCTAGTCAAGCAGCAGCTCAGAGCTGCAACACAGACTTCCTCCGTCGCATTCACACACATGCATACATTCGTCGACGCACACACACACACACGTACTCACTCTTGATGACTGTCGGCGCTTCCAGTCTTCCACTCTCCTCCCCTCGCTTGATGTGGCCTCAATCTACAGTATCTCGTCACTCGCGCGTTGTCACTCTTCTTCGTACCCTCTCAGCTCACTGCCTCAACTGTCCTCTGTCTCGTCTCTCCTCGTCATCCCTCCCCTTGGATGTCCTAATCCTCCTACCCCTCCCCTCCTTTGAGGATTGGATGCAGCAAAAGGAGCAGCTACTGCAACAGCATCTTCTCAACAGAGGTGCCCTTAAACAGATCTTTCCCGAGGATGGCCAACAATGATTTGACTCAGCTGCATAGGCGATCGTTGCTTGGGCGTCTTGTTGTTCCTATCCCTATTCTCTCTCCCTCCCCCCGCCTTTTCTCTTTTCCTCTTCCATCTTCCCCTCTTCCCTCCCTCCCCCAAAAAAAGTAGACCAGGGAGACTGCATCTGGTAGACAGTTGAAAGCCAAGCGCAAAGGCAAGCGAGAATGGACAACAAATAAAACTCTGGTCCTCATGGTCCATGCCCTTTCGCGTTTAGATACCTTTTGTGCGCCGTGTCGAGGAAAAAAAAACAAACTATTCACGGAAATCGTACACAGACGGTAGTTTCCTCTGGTATTTGGTACCATAGTCTTTTGGACAATACAAAGACTGAACACTGCACTTTTCTTTTTCTTTCTTTCTTGCAAAAGTAGTACACATGTATTCATGCTCACTGGGAATGAACCGCGATAAAGAAAATCGAGAAGAAAGACTGAGAAGAAGAAAAAAATAAAGGTGTGTGGCCGCGAGGAAAACTAGAGAGTGTAACAAAGGCGAGTGACCCATAACTCGACAGATTAGGCGGGAATGCTTTTCGTGTCACTTGGTCCTCAACGGCTATCCTTCCCGCCGCGTTCACTCTCTGGGGACCCTTCGTCCTTCGTCTCTTTTTTCTTTTCCCCCCCTTTTCCTCATTTATCCCGCGCATGATATTTTATCCAAGTTGAGCCTACTAAAGTGGACTTTTCGTAACAGTAACCAACCAATATCGCCCGGACCAACATCGAATTTTTTTTGTAGAGTTGCAAAGGAAAATAAAATAGGGTCAGCATCTGTATCAGGGAAACACGCACCATTCCCGCATTGTTGTGCACACACTCGAGAAAGAGAATAACTATTTTGTTTTCTAAACATATTATGTAGTTGAGACGTGTGTAAATTTTTTTTGTTCCTCGTGAACTCTCCCGCTGTTACGGGGCTGCTCGGTTGGTCACATCGCTGTTGTTTTTTTTTCTCATTTCCATCGGAAGAGAAGGAAGCTATTCGTGTTAGAACAGGAATCATCCTTCGTCCGTGTCAAGTATCTATTCTTTTTTTTCCGTTCAACTGGTGGGGGGGACATCGACTGGGTTGATGATACAAAACACATCTCAACCCCTTCGCTCCTTAATTGAGTATCGAACTTGGGACTCAATTTCCCGCGACTATATCGCATCAAGTTCGTTTTGTTCGAATTATTTTGGCAAGCTACGGTATCCATTTATTGCAATGAGAATGGCTGTTTTCCGCACGTTTTCCGATTTTCTTCGCTCAAGTCACTCAATAGCCCGCTCACTTTACTTCATCAATTTCACCTTGTCAAAACACACAAAAGGCAAGCATGTGTGCGTGCATGGACCATGACGAATGCTCGCTTGCTTCACACCCTTTGTAAATGCCACATTTCAAATGTCTGCTTTTTTTCTTTCACTTTTTCAGGGCAAAGCATACCCACCCCTTTGTCAACACTCTTTTGTTTGTTGCTTTTTTGTGTTATTCTACGCCGCACGATTCGTTTTTGAGGGAGGAATATTGAATACTCCAGAACAACAGGAGACCCTCCCTTTAATGCACTTGTTTGTTAACTTTTGAGTTTACCTATCCCTGGCTCACCTTCCATATCTTGTTCAAAGTCCCACTCTATATTTTCAAAGATGGGAGGGGGAGGGTAGTCTAGTCATGGTCACTCTTCCAAAAGTCCCGTGGCTCTGTCGGTGTCACCAGGCCGCAAAACTGGCTTTCTTCCCTCTTATTACTTCTATCGCATCATGAGAGATCTCAAGGTTGTGGTTTGTTATTCATTCATGCGGTTTTTTTCTTGTGTTGCCGTATGTACCAGTCATCGACTCTTTAGCACTGCTCATTCTGTGTACATCTTTATCTCGCGTCTTGACTCCCAAACAACGATCGCCCTGGATATAGCGCACACAAATATAAGACATTGCCACACAGTAAAAAGAAAAAAGATATCAGAGGAACAAAGTGTTTTTATTATTCACGTAACCAATAGGCTTTTTAAGGTGCGCTCTATCATTCCCAAATCTCGTACAGTCGGGTACGTGTGACCACCTGAGATATAATCATAATCAAACTTCTACAGCTTGGCCACATCCTTCTTGCTAAACCCGTCAACAATCTCGACTACCAGACCTGCCGTAGGTTCGAGCAGCGCAGCATACACCTTTGCCTCGGCGGAACTAGCCTGGCCCCTTGCAACACGTGCCTTGATACCGTGGAGAATGACCGACAACTAGTTAGGGGGGGAAGCATTAGAAGAAAGGGAAAAGAAAAAAAAAAGTCTTAATGTCATTACTTGAAGCAAACTTGGTATTCAAATTGCCTTTCCCGACTCTCCATCGTCCCTATTCATGCTTGCAAAAATGATGTACATGTCCATGCTATGGTGAATGGGAAAGCTACTTACGCGGAAAAACGAGAATGCGATGCAAAACATCCAATTAGGAATAGGATAGGGCTGATTGGTTTGCTGGCAGTAACGCTCAAGCAGTACGCCTACAGGCGGGATAGGGAGCTCTTCATCTGGAATTCCGCGTAATCCGCCAATGGCAGAGACACTGCTGTCCGAGGAAGGAACGTAGAATGGATTGACCAAGTTGGCCAGGTCCGAGAGCGGATGGCCAATGGTCGACAGCTCCCAATCCAAGATGCCAATGACACGAGGTTCTGTCGGGTGGAAGACCAAGTTATCCATCTTATAGTCACCGTGAACAATCGACGTGGCATCAGCAATCTCGTTCTTCTTGAACCATGCCGTCATTTTGTCAATGTCAGGAATCGGGCCCACTACGTTGCCTTCAGTGTCCTTGGCTGCTGCTTGGGCCGCGGCGACCTTTGTCAGGGACCCGATCTGTCGTGGATAAAAGCCGGTCGGACGGCCATAGCCCTCCAGGCCAACTTCTTTATAGTTGACCTTGTGCAGCTTTGCTAGGGTATCAATGGCCGAGAGCCAACTATAACGGTGGCGGTGGTATTTAGTTCCAGAGCACCAGCCAAAAAAAATGGAGATTAGGGGTATTAGACTCTGGTGGAGAAGGATAATGGGGGGAACCGATCATTGTCGATCATAATTTTAAATTCTCCAGTGGAACATTTTCCACAAATGCGGACTACTTTACCATTGGCGCCTCTCTTCCACAGGAAGTTTGAGGAGCCGAATGTCCGAGAAGATGCGGCCCTGCAAAAACTCCATGACATAGAATGGTGTGCCAATCAAGCTGGTATCCTCGCAGAGAGTGTACACCTTCGGAACAGGCACGTCCGACTTCTCGCCGAGGGCTTTGAGAATCCTGTATTCACGCTCAACAGCGTGGGCTGTCGACGACAGCAATGCACCTGCTGGCTTCTTTCGGAGAACATATTTGACACCACTGTTTGTGGTTTGAATGGTCATGAGTAAGCAGAGAAGCAAGCGATCAGTTTTATGATCGAGAATATCAAATGATTATCCTCTTGATTCACATGCCATGCTACTATTTTTTCCCACCAAGTACATTGTGGGGTGTCAAACATTGGTCTACAATATTCTCTATTAACTTACTTGGCGTCTGTTAACAGATATGTGGGGTTGCTCTGGCCCAGCTTGAACTGCGAAACTTTGATGGGGCATGCCAAGCCTGGGATATGAATCGAAAGGTAAGGCTCGAGCTTGCTAGCATCTAACTGGTATCTGATAATGGAACATTTTGAACAAGGGCCGTCAGCCAAGTATAACGACTTCACCCTATTCGTCTCCCCCTTTGCCAAGGGTTTTCAAAGCTGCGATCTATGATCATTTGGACGCGCTACGCTCTGCTCTCTGAAAAAGTGCAGTGGGAAACATATCGTCCGATAATAAATATGCCAGCGTGGGTGCTGATGGTCTGTTTCTACTTCGTGTACACATACCCCGAGCGCACCTCGGTTGTGCTTTGTCCATGTTCTTTCGGCATACTAATGTTTCAATGATGAGTGGGGAGTAGACTGAAAATGGAATTGGTTGCAAAGGGTTGGAAAGAAGAGGATTAGGAAGCAAGGCAATTTATGAAATGTAATTTACACAAATGCACTTTACTGAGCTCATGGGAGGGATGGTCCATCCAAATGCGGCCAACATGAACCAGTCGCTCGCAAGTCCGAAGGAGCAAGGTTTACACATATCCTAAACAGAGAAGTCCTGATCTGCCCAACCCGACAGTGAACCGGAGATCGCGGACGCGTTTTTTCTTTTTCTTTTTTTCTACACCTACAATAACGAAAACAGCCATATTCCGTATGATAGAAGCAGCATACCATGAAGCATACCAATACCGGACCCATTCAACAACAAATCATGTCACAATGACAGCAGGGAGCATGGTATTTCTTTCAACAAGAAAAAAAAAGTTTTTTGATTTTTTTTTCCTTTCGTGGCGTCGAAATGCCTTTTTACTTTTTTTTATACGAACTTTTCAAAAAAGTTGAAAGACGACTCAAAGAAAAAAAAGAGTTTAGGCGCGGCGCTTGTCCTGGGGCTTGGCCAAGAAGTCAGTGAACTGCTGGTAGGGCGACATGGTGAACTCGGTCTTGCCCCAGAGGTCAGGGGTCAAGTAGCTGTAGGTGTTACCAATGGCAGCGAAAGTGGCCTTGACAAAGTTGCCGAGAGTGCGGGTCGAACCGAAAGCCTGGGTGTAGCAGTCAGTGACACCAGCGAGCTGGAGAAGCTTCTTGGGGGTAGGAGCAGCGACAATGCCGGTACCGCGGGGAGCAGGGACCAGGCGAGTGACAGCAGAACCGCACTTGCCGGTGACCTTGCAAGGAACGGTGTGAGGCTCGTTCAGGATCGAACCCCAGTAGCCGCGACGGACGGGGATGACCGAGAGCTTGGCAAGGATGATGGCACCACGGATAGCGGTGGCGACTTCCTTGGAGCACTTAACACCGAGACCGACGTGGCCATCAGAGTCACCAATGACGACGAAAGCCTTGAAGCGGGTGCGCTGACCGGCACGGGTCTGCTTCTGGACGGGCATAATCTTCATAACCTCATCCTTGAGCTTGGGCAGGAAGTAGTCGACAATCTGGTACTCCTTGATGGGAAGCGAGAACAGGTAGATCTGCTCAATCGACTTGATCTTGCCGTCCTTGACAAGACGACCCAGCTTGGTAACAGGGGTCCTGAATGCATGAAACAATGGTAAAACAGTTGAAAGTGTTAAAGAATGTCCCTCGTATATTGTTTCAATGATAATGGCGCCCGAATAGCTTCAAATCTTCACTTGTGCAATACGGCCAGAAAAGAAGAGTTCCTTGAGAGAAACAAAGCATGGTAGGATGGACAATCCAGCCAAGATGTCCGTCCTTTGCAGAGTTTCTTCCTAGGATGCCTTCGTTCTTTTCCCTTGCCAATTGCTACAATCGCCGCTTTGATTTGTCTGTTGCAAAAAGTGGACCATAGATATTATTCTTACCAGACGTCCTTCTCGTCCTTGCCGCCACGGCGACCGCGACCGCGGCCACCACGACCACGACCACGTCCAAAACCGCCACGTCCTGATAATATGGAGAAAAACGCAGATAAAAAAAAACGTTGTTAGGTGATGAAGTTCATTCCAGATGATGGAAAAAAGATGCCTCAAGCCGTCGACATCCTGGATTTGAATAGGTGGTGTGTTAACGAGCTGTACCAAGATGGAGGGTTTATAGTGCGCCCACTAGCCGAAAGCTAAACCATTTGTTTAGCTCCACTTGGGACAGAAACCCTTCCATTCGGATGGCTCTACAAGCCTTGCGCAGTGATGTTGATTGTCTGTGCTGAATATTCTGTGCTATGCGAACGAACTGCAAGGGCTGTGACTCATACTGCCTTCTTCCCCCCTGAAAGCTGCTCCACCAGGCTTAAAGGTGCTTCCATCGCCTGCAGATTCCAATACCAAGTCTCATCTCTGTTGTAAGTCCAAAGATTGTTTGCTATAAAACTTTGACTACAGTTGCTGATGGCTGAACAGCAAAAAAGCGACAGTGTGGCGCAAACAATACAAGGTCATATGTTGCAAAGTCTCCTTTTGATATAGCTGAAGGTTGTTCCCGAATGGGGTAGAGTAGGGAGTCTGGTGCGATCTTCCCTGAAGACGAGATGATGAATCTGATTTCTGGATCTCTACTGTTGTCGAACGCCCTCCATCCTGCTTCTGTGTCTTTCAAAGTCTCCTCCATTCCGTCTTTCTCCACCAAACTATTTTTTTTCCATATTTTTTGTGCCGCCCTTTTGTCTTCTTGGAGAGGATGTGCGTACCACGTTGAGTATCGGCCGTTGCTGCGTCAGCCATTTGCTAATAATAAGGAGAATAAGGATATGTGTGAGCAGCCTGACATATAGATAAAAACTAATCGATGGATGGGTGTATCCATGGGCCGATGGATGCAGCTCTACAAGGCGCCTCTTGTCACATACAATTTCTGTTTTTTCTAAAGAAAGAAAGAGAAGGAAGACTTGACTTAAGCCTTGCACAACTAAAATGAACCCCAAAGCTAGATTGTAACCCTTAAGTGATCCTCTTGTGGAGCAAAAAAATAATCCATTGATCTTCAACTCAGCTCGACTACACAGCGCGTGCCTGGTTAGGACGATACTACTCCCCCCCTCTATTCTCCAGCTAAGTGTCATTTTTTTACAAGCTCGAAACATATGCCAATGTTTATATCAACGGCCCCTTCCCACCTTCGTCATAACTACCAAGTGATACCATAGATACCAGAGAGTGTTATCATTGTTTTGTTATTGTCGCCTCTTTTCACACTCGACTTTTATACGTACGACATCGAAAAGAAATTGGTATTCTGATGCTCTCAAGAACAAAAAAAGGATCAGGTGGACACTTTTATTGCCGCCCAAAAAAAGGAAGGGCTCGTAACAACTTAGTCATCCTTTCCCAACCACAACAGATCGTCCTTTTTGTTCATAGCAATTGGTATGAAGTTATTTCCCAGGCTCGTTCCCCCCTGGGTCATTTGCTTTATCCCGCCTTTCTCAGCATGCATAGGGTGAATGTGGTTTAGTCTATCTTCAGAGGAGGGGGGGGCGAAGGCATGAAATGGAGGAGGGGGAAGAGGGTTTGTTCAGGTTTTGCTAGAAAAAGAGGCAGCATTACGAGTTGCAGATAAAAAATGCTCAATTTTTTGGCCGCTGCCGCATGACCTTGTACCAAATAGTCATGACCACGACAGGATAGGAGTATTTCAGGGCTATGTAGAATACTGGCCAGCCATCAATTCCTGACTAGCGTGGCAATTTTTCGGCTCCCATCATTGTCCATCTTGGAGGGAAGAGCGAATAAGAGAAGGAAGAGCTAAGGGGCACGAAGGTGTGGGGGGGTTGAAACACGTTTACAGTTGATGCCCCTGGAGTGGGTAATGGGGGAGGGGGAAGGGAAGGGGGGACTTTCTTCTTGACTACCTCCAATCTGGGCGGTTCCAAGGATGGGCTGGACATCGGGGCGTAACCTGAGTGTTTCTTTTTATGACCTTGTCTTCTCCTTTTTTTTCTTTTTCTTTGCAACACCCAGTCGTGTGTTGCCTTTGCAGAGTAGCGAGACAGGGAAAAAGGGAAAAAAAAAAAGAGAGATATGAGAGAAACAGAAAGAATGAGATGACCATGTGCCCACGTACAGTACGCGAACGATTAAGTGAGGAAGTGAAAAGAGCAAAGGTCATCAAGGGCACACACACTCTCCTTGCACTCCTCCTCCTGCTCCTGTCTCCCTCGTTGGAGTTCATCGTCTTTGTCTTTGCTTCCCCTTTCTCCTTATTCTCTCACTTGTCCACCTCATCCCACCCGTCCCGCCCACCTTCGTAGACAGACAGCCTACACTCGAGCATCGCTCCACCTTTTCTTTCTTTTCCTCTCTCTTGCAGACAGATACAAATCTTTCTTTCAGCCCTGCTGTGTCTCTCCTTGACGCAGAAACCTCAGTCAACCTTGGGAATCGTCTACTGACTGATCAACGAGAATAACACAACACACATCGCCTCTCATTCCTTCCACTCATTCGACTGTTCAACTCCACTGGCTCCCCTCGTTTTCTGCCCCTTTCCTTCCCCCTGTCCGAGTCTAGTTGATTGATCGATCACTTTCTTGCACTTTTGCTCCATTCACCTAAAAGAGCAAGCACAGCAATGACTGCGTTGGTGTCGTCCTATGCGTCTTCAGAGTTTTCAACCCCACACTCTGCCTCTCCCAGGCACCACACACACCACCACAACCACCAGACACTTCCGCCACCGCCACCACTTATTGGAGAGCCAGGGGATAAAGCACCGCCGCGCTTTCTGAATACTCCGCACCAGCAACAGCAATACCAGCAGGAGCAACCACAGCAGCAGCAGCAGCAACAGCAGCACCCAGAGAGTCTCCGGATGCGTGCACACAAGACGGCAGCGCTGCTCACGTCGTCCTCGTCGCCTTCATCCGGTGGAGGGGATGACGACCAGGGTCACATGCTTCTACCCCCGTATCCTATCCATCACCAACAGCAGCCAAACCAAAACCAAAAGGGAGGGTCAGTAACATCTACCATCGCGGCAGCGGCAGCAGCATCAAGAGCACGAGCGGCATCGACGGCGGCGCTTAAAGCAGCCGCACCGACGATTCTGTCACCAACAAGGTTTGCCAATTCTCCCTTTCCTGCAGACGTGATTTCGGCGTCGTCGTCGTCTTTGCTTTGTCCAACTGTCCCACATAACCTATTACTCAACACAGACGTACAGAACACGGAGATCACACACTACTCAATCATCAAACATACTGGTGACTTGCAACACCAAAACAACCACCACCATTATTTGCAACAACAACAACAACAACAACAACAACAACAACAACAGCAACAACAACAAGACATAAACGGACAGAAACCTCAAGAGCAGCGGCAGTATTCTGATATGCCCAATCGATCCAAAGCACCTTCACCTTATTCCCCATCAATTGCTCCTCAAGGGCAGCATCCAATTGATCAGTCAAGAGTAAATGGCCAACCACAGGAAGTGTCTGATATACCTGAGGATGAGGAAAGTGACGAGGATGATTACACCGGCGAGAGCTACTATTCTAGCGAACTGGATGAAGAAGAGGAGGAAGACAGCGAAGAGGATAGCGAAGAGGAGGACATCAGCGGTGCCGCTGTTGTGTCTCCACAAAAGAAGACTGTGCCGCCAACTGGACAGCTCTCTCAAGAAGAGCGTGCTGGCTCTTCCACCGCGCCTCCAGCAAGTACAAAGCTTCAAACACCAGCGCTTCCTCCTTCTATACTCCCAACAACTCTGCATGCAGCAGAACAGCGCCCAGAGAAGGTAGAGAGCACATTGCAAGTAGTAGATCGCTGCAGCAATGACACTCCCATGCCACGGCAAAGTAATAATAACAATAACAACAATGAAGCATCAACGTCCAGCCGTGAAAGTGTTTATGCACCACATGTGCTGACACACGAGCAGCAAATGATCCTCCTCCAACAACGGCAACAGCACCAGCAGCTCTTACGGCAGCAACGGCTGGTGCAACATCGGATTCAACTTCAGCAGCAGCACTCAGGCCAACACGCCTACACAGCACTATCACAACAGTTACAGGTTCTTCCACAGCCACACATGACATCCAACGTACCTGGCTCGACCATCTTTGCCCAATTACCTCCAATTCCGACTGCTACGGCTTGCGCAAGACCACCACTTCCTCCAAAATCAAAGCACTCTGACCTTAATCCACACCAGCCTTTACGCGCATCAATGGTAAGTCACTGTTTTCTTGTACAGCTCCTATACTTTTTTTAGTTGTTTTTCCTGTATATTGTTTTCATTGATAGGAGAAGGGAAGGATGGTAGCGAGAGAGAAAGGGAAGGAGAGGGAGAGAGGGACAAATAGTCGCAAGAAAGAGATCTCAAACGAAAACTTGTTTGTTCACTGGTGATGCCTTTCTTTACTGCTTCTGAGCTTCTCTGTGTTGAGCTGACTGAATGGCCCACATTGGATTGATCTGACCCTGATATTCGTATGTGTTTATGGCATGATTGCTTTGTTTCCCATCAACGTCCAATGCCTTAATGCATTATTTTTTTCACCCCTTTCCATATCCCTAGGCAAAAGAAGCTGAGAGAATTCCATCGATTGTGGACGTAGTTAGGGCGGCGGGACAGGGCACCAAAGGCACACAAATGACCTCTGTCCCAGTTCAATCTCAGACTGGTCACATCCTTTTTCCTGTTCCTCCTGGTCAGGCTAGTCAGGGGTGCACACAACAACATCGCCAACAACAACAACTACCACCGCCACCACCACAGCACTCCTCAGGCAACGAAACACACACGCCACTCTCTCAACAGCCATATACGCCACACCAACAAGATCAACAGCGACAACTACCATCGCAGGCAAAGGCTTTGGATACTCCTGTTGGGTCTGAAAAACAAGCACCACACGTTGCTTCTAGTGCACTACCCAGAGAGAACACTAATTCACGTAACTCACCATCGAATGGGGTTCAGAGTAATAATTCAACGGGGCCCCAATCAGGCGATAAAGCCCGGCAGGAATACAGTGATGACGATGGTAAAGAGGAGGACGAGGACGAGGACGAGGACGAAGACGAGGACTACGATGACGAGGATGAAGATTACTCGTACTCGGAGGACTATGACGATGAGGACGACGAAGACGACGAAGACGACGAATATGATTCAGAGGAGGACGAAGAGAGCTACGATGATAAAGATAGTCGTCCACCGTATGCAACGCACAACGGTTACTATCGGCATCCGCGTCTCGATGTTCAGAAACGCGCAATCAACAAGCAAGTTGTGCGCCAATCCAGCCTCAGTGCCTTGCTAGACAAATCAAGTGCGCAGCAGGCTCCACGCCGACCTACTCTGGCCGGGATCTGGGCAGAAAATGGAGGAAGAGTGATGTCTCATGATGGTGTGCACAATGATACTCTCACCACTCGGAGCGTTTCTTCGATGCAGCCATCTGTCGAGGGTAGTACCCTGGGCATGCAAGTAGCGAGTCAGCCGTCGTACTATCAGCCAACCATCACCTTCCCACTGATAGGCGCCAAGTTGACTGAGACAATGAACGGCCGATCGGCTATCGCTCCTGCAGCTATTGAGACTATGATGGAGAATACGCAAGGCTCCGGCCGTCCTCGTCGCACGGATTCCGGTGTTGAGGTTAAACTGTCGCCGCAAAATCAGCAAGGAGCTCAGCCAGCTATCCAGCGAGTAAGCGACAATGCTAGCTCTGGTGCTAATAGTGTGAATAGTGATCCGGTGTCGGCGACCAGTACGCCAGGGCTCTCAGTAAACCCTCCAAAGTCACACACGGACCAACCTCCCGCTTCTGATGAGACATCGGTGTCCGTTGTTCGTCTTCAAGAGCGTCGACTTCGAGCCAAGTCCGAAAGCGATGCACCTGATGCGCAGCTAATAAGTGCCACGGTGGCTGCCTGCACTAGCACTAACTCTACATCTCCTTCTAGCAAGGAGATGGTTCCAGCCCGTGTCAATGGTACACTGCAACCCAGAAAACCACTACGATCCTCACTGAGTTGCCAGACGCTTCCACGGGCGGCTAGAAAAAGCGGTCGAAAACATGTCTCGTGGCATCACTCTCTGTTTCCAACAGAGCGGGTGTTACGCGTCAAGCCTAGTAAACCTAGCCTAGGTGGTGTGTCCGTACTGCAAACAGAGGGAATACTTTCGCAACTGCCAAGCATCCCTAGTATGGCCGATCATGTCAAAGAGTTTCACCAGTCGATCCGTAGCCTGCGAACGCTTTCGCGGATCGAGATTGTCAAGATGTCGTACAAGCAACAGGGCCGACTTGAGCTCACGTCTACAGCTCCAATTGCAAAGAGTCCTCTCCCTAACGCTCCATGGTGGAATCCTGCACGTTGGCTAAAAGGAACTGTGAAGATCAACAAGAGCCATTGGAAGGTAACATTCAAAAATATGAAAGTGATGCTGCAACTTCATGTTGTCGTGCCATTACGCTCATTTCGTGCCAAGGTAGTAACAATTAAATTTCCTTCTACCGCCCTTTCCTAGCCTGACGATTCGCGTCAAACTTGCGCGTATTGTTTTGCACCCTTTAACCGCTGGACGAACCCACGACACCACTGCCGCAAATGTGGTGATCTGTTCTGCGGGCAGTGCGCGAGCGCCGAAATCCTGATGGATGCCAAAAACTGTGTCTATGTTCAGCAATCACAGCTCGCTCGATGGTCGCGGCGTGTCGACCTTCAACGGACAACGTCCTGGATCGATACTCTACCACCAACGCATCCCGCGCGCACGGCGATTGAAACGGGTATGCTCGATGCTAATGGCACTGTTGCTTCGCAGCATCAGCATTATGGCAGTGGAAGCAGTCAAGGAGGAGCTTTCGGTCGCAAGGGTTCATGGCAGTTTGGCACAGGGGGTCGGAAAAAGGAGCGACTCAGTATTTTTGGTTTGTTCTCTGGAGGAGGAGCTGGAGCTGGAACAAATGGAAATACAGGATCTACCGCCGCAGGGCAACTGCCGGGCAGTTCTGCTGCAGTAACCAATCACCATGGCGACGGGATCTGGCAACCGGGCTCGCGGCGGGGAAGTATGGACATCACTGCTGGAGGCCTGATGCACGATTATCCACCCAAGGGCCGTCTTGGATCCGTGGCACTAACGTGGAATGCTGGACGACGAGCAAGCACGTCGTCACTCTTGCTCCGCAGCAGCGTCATTGGCGGAGGCGGCACAGCGATGGTGTCGACAGGGTCGATGGGTGGCAATGTCTCTTCATCCTCAACGTCCTCTTGCTGCTCAGGAAGCGGTGGCGAGGGTATTTCCTCTCTGGCCATTTCACGGCGCGTGAGTTCTGGAGGAGTCGGCGAGATCTGTTTGGCACGCATTTGTGTTGGGTGCGAGCGTGAACTACTCAAGATCCCGAAGAAGAAGCAAGCTTCCACAGTACGAAACCCACCCGTTCAGCGGCGACATCCACAAGACCCCTTCCGTAGTGTCGGACATGAACAAGGTCAAGAGTATAGCCGACTGCATCAATATCAACAACAGCAACAGCAACAACATGTGCCTCCGTACCAGCAACATGCTGTCCGCCGGCATTCGCCGCTTGGCCAATACGAGTCAACCATGCGCAACGGCGGAGTCGTGAATTCTTCAGGTAGCCGGAACCATAGCCAAGGGATGTCGCACGGCTATGCCGACCACGAAGCTACAGGGCCTTATGGAGAACGGCGCCACGTGCATAGTGGTACGATGACCCTCCAACCGCCGCCTCAACCACAGAGCGATCAGTACTACCATTACCACCAGCAACAGCAACAGCAACCAGTATACCATAACCAGTACCAACAATGCTCACAACCTACTCAGTGTACCATCAATCAGGCAGTTCTACCATCACAAGGCATCACCTTTGCGAATAACCCGCATCACCACGTGGCGGGCGGTGCAGGTGGTAGTTCTGGTGAACGTGGAGTCTACAGCCACAATAGCACTAACGATCATCACAGCAGTGGTAGTGGTGATCGATCGCACGGATTGTGCTACAAGCAACAGGAGGCTGCTTGTTCGGCTGGGCAAAATTGCTCAGTCCAAGGCTTGGTCATGCCGGATACATGGGGTCCTGGTGTAGAGCTGGGATATTCACGATCAGATGAACCGTTATAAATTGGAGAGTGGAGGACGGATTCGATAGGACCTCCTTTTCCTTTGACGATAAAGGTCACAATTCGCCAAGGCAAACATACATACCCGTACACACGCACATTCATACCAATACCATGATCACACACACACACATTCATATACGCATGTACACACTTCCCACACAGACACGACGTCATATACCATTCTCATTTCAAAGCAAAATCTCGCAACACCGAACAAGTAAATAAAAAAAGCAAGTAAATAAAATGCCATTCAATATCGGCAGTCTTTTTTCTCCAAGATTCTGCTAAATGAAACGTTTTATTATTATTATTACTACTACTACTGTTTTTCTTTTTGGTGCTCTTGTGAATTGTGGAGTTTGTTTTCTGAAAGTACGAGATCTTCCTCAAGTTGTTTCCATAATTGGTCCATCGAGGCGATACGATCTGACTGGCGAACAAACTGAAACGATAGCCGTTTGGCGCCAGGTGCATGATGATAAGCATGACGCGCCAACATGGCACGAAGCGCCGGTGCATGTCTAGTGACTTCGTTTGCAATGTCGTCCTATTAGAAAAAAAATAGTCAAAAGGAGTTCAAACCCCCCGAATAATGAAACTGTAAGAAGATTGATCCGAAGAGCTTGAATGACAAGCATGTACAAAACAGCATTCGTGGTTGGAGTGTTATTTTCTTTACCGATGAAACAGAATCAGTGGGGATAGGACGGTACCAGAACTGATACGTCTTTCCGTCGTCAAGAAGCTTGACCTAAGTAAAGGCCATGTAGACCAAGACAAGAAAAAAATAAATCATAAATGTGATTAAAATCCTCGTGTAGTCGAGTGACCAGATTCTAATCAACAATGCCAACGACATGCTACGGATAAAATAGAAGCAGGAAGATTTACCTGCACAATATCAAGATATGCCTTGCCAATGTATGGATGAGGCAACACTTCATGGGCATACATCTCCTCTAAAGCACGCCATCCAACAGTCTGTCGACCCTGTCTTGTCGATGATGATGATGATGTGGAGGATTGATGTGACGATTCACCATCTGTCGATAATGTTGTAGTGATTTCCTTTTCTGAAGCGTCCCTCCCAACATTTGTTACAGTGTCTCCAGCATGTACAAAATTGGTTGTTGCGGCTGTTTTAGCTGGCACCTTCCTTGTCGATCGGCTCTTGGCAGTCCTGATCAACGGTTCCTAATTTTAAAAAACCAATATAGCTCATCAGCCAATGGAGTAGTATCAGCAACACCTTACCCTTTCTTTTTTTTATTGTTCCCATATCTTATAATCTGGCGTCATTTAATGTGCGGTGTGTATCCATTTCATTCATTGGTGAAGAAGCTATTTTACCTCCATCTTAACTTTGGTCCGCTTGTCTGGTTTGAAAAATGACTTGTAGCGACCGGGAATCATATATTCATCCATAATCTTACGGCGGAGCTCGCTCACCGCCTCCGCCTTGGTGTCTTCTGTATGTCTGGCCGGGTGTCGTCGCGAGTATGTCCTGATGGTGGTAGTGTGGAATGCCGAGCCTGGTCGAGGAGGCTTGCTGACACAAGCACAAATGCCATTGTCAATCTGAATCAATGGTCTTTGCCAGGTGAACCATGTTCTTGTACGACATGCAGATGAAATGAGAAACCGAGATGAATGCATGAGGGAGGGGTTTCTTTTTTTTTGCTATTGTTTGCCCTGGTAACGATTCAAATGTCAGAAATGCAAATAACTTTCTACCAGCTCTACGACGAAACAAACACAAACGATTGTTCACAACCTTTTTTTTTCTCTTTACCTGTGGTTTGTGGAACCAATAAAGTTGGCTGCTTACTCAATACATACACAAGTTACAGAAAAAAAAGGTACCGTAAAAGTTGAGCACTACCAAATAAACACACATAGGTTCGTATTTTAATATTGTTTCGGGCCTTTTTTATTGACGGCTAGAGTACACAGATGAAGGTGTCGAAAAAGGCATGTTTGGTTCAAAGAAAAAAAAAAGTAGAGGAAAAAAAAGGGTAACCGATGGATATGTAGAGTTTTTTTTTTGTTGCAGGAGCCCGTCCGTCCGTCGGGGAACAAGGGGCAGGAAAAGAGAACGGGAAGGAAATAAGATAATACACACAAGGTCTCTCATTTCCTGTCCTTGAGCAACTCGTGAGTTTTTTCTTTACTCGACGGTGACCGACTTGGCCAGGTTGCGTGGGAAGTCAACATCAACGCCAGCCAGGCAGGCAAGGTGGTACGAGAGAAGCTGCAGAGGAATGATGGTCAGCAGACCCTGGAGACAGTCGACGGTCTGGGGGACGCGGATGGTCTTGTACGAGGGGTTGATGGCATCATCGCCCTTGTTGCAGATGATGATGGGCTGACCCTTGCGGGCAGTGACCTGCTCGAGAGCAGAGCGCACCTTGGGATACAGCGAGTCGCGAGTCATGATCAGGATGACGGGCATGTTCTCGTCGACAAGAGCCAGAGGACCGTGCTTGAGCTCACCAGCCAGGATACCCTCCGAGTGCATGTACGAGACTTCCTTGATCTTCAGGGCACCCTCAAGGCAGGTTGCGTTCTGGAAACCACGGCCCATGATCAGCAGCGACTTCTCCTTGTAAAGGACCTCCTTGGCCAGCTTCTGCAGCTCTTGGTCGATCTGGAGAACCTCCTTGATCTGGCTTGGCAGGGCATGGAGACCGTCAATAATCTCCGATCGGCGCTCTGTCATCGATGTGCGGTCCTCAGACAACTGGATGGCAAACATGACAAGGGCAATGTATTGCGAGGTATAGGCCTTGGTCGATGCGACACCAATTTCAGGGCCGGCGTTGATGTGAACACCGCAGTGGGACTCGCGCGAGATGGTCGAACCGACAGTGTTGGTCACACCGACGCAGAGAGCGCCACGCTCCAAGCAATAGCGCATAGCCAGAATTGTGTCGGCCGTCTCACCCGACTGAGAAATGAATACGCAGACGTCATCACGGAAAATTGGGCACTTGCGATCTAAGAAGTCACTGGCAAGCTCGGTCGACACAGGAATCTCGGTGAGCTCCTCAAAAATAGCTCGTGTCTATCAAATAGTCGCGAGGTGCAAAGATAAAAAAATGATAATGATACAAAGCGGTTAGAATTCGCCTTATCGCCAAATTTCAAGAGCTGAAAAAATATTATCCTATCAGCTTTGTACAACGACTTACAGCCAAAGCAGAGTGGTACGAGGTACCGCAAGCAATAAAGACCATACGACGGCAGCGGCGGATGGTTGGCAGGTACGACTTGAGACCACCAAGAGTGACCTTATGGGTATCAAAGTTGACACGACCACGCATTGTGTTGACGACCGACTCGGGCTGCTCGTAAATCTCCTTCTGCATGAAGTGGTCGAACGAACCCTTCATGATCTCGGCGAGCTCAATCTCGAGGGTTTGGATGGAGCGGATGGACGAGATACCGTCGTCGCGGCGGAGGCGGTGGATATGGAGCTCGCCGTTGCCAATGTGGGCAATATCGTCATCCAAGAGGTAAAGAACACGCTTAGTGTGCTCCACAACAGCCGAGGGATCGGAAGCAAGGAAGTATTCGATCTGCTGAGGCTGGCCATCCTCGCTGAGGAAGGCACGCGACTCGCTGCGACGCAGCTTGGGAACCTCGAGGGAGTTCAAGTTCGAGCTGGTGGTCTCGACATCGGCGGGGACTGTTAAAAATAGTCAAAACCACAGAAGGGAATGTACGTTGAGTTTGAGAACAGTCGGAAAAGGGGGGGGGGTAAAAGGTATGGGGCCGGATTCAACACGCCGACATTCCAGACCTCCCTACAGTAACATATGAAATAGGGCGACAATCACTTACTCTCGTCAATGTTGCCAAACTCAACGTCGACAAAGTCAACCTTGAGCTTCTTGGGAGTCTTGACACCAATGAGCAGTGGCGAACCACGGCGGGTGGCAACCATCTCGTTGGGGTAGTGAACACTCTTGAAGATCATTGCAAAGGCACCCTCCTGTTGAATACATGATAAGAGATGGGCGAGAAAAAAATGAATACGACACGAAAAGTCATGGTCAGTGGAAGATCATACAATAGAGGTGCAGGCAATAGAACCAGCACGTTTGTGAGCAGATCAGAGCAATTGGCTGTAATGAAACGAGGGAAGAAAAAAATGGGGCACGAAAAGAATGCGTTTCTTTTTTCAGCTGCACATATGTAGAAATAACTTACGAGCTCCTTGACAACACCCTTGACAAGGTCGGTGAAGCTGGGCTTGCTGCCCTTCTGCTGGTCCCAGATGTACTTGGCGAGCTTGGCAATGGCCTCAGTGTCGGTATCAGACTCGAAAGTGTAACCCTTCTTCATGAGAACCAGCTTGAGTTCTCTGTAGTTGGTGATGATGCCGTTGTGGACGACGGTGAACTCGTTCTTGGGATCAGAGCGGTGGGGGTGGGAGTTGATGGGCGAGGGCTGGCCGTGGGTAGCCCAGCGGGTATGGGCCATACCACAGTGGCTAATGAAAGTCTTGGACCAGTCGATATGCTTCTGGTCCTCGATCAGCTTGGCGAGCGAAGCGACCTTGCCGACCTCCTTGTAGATCAAGACCTCCTTCTCGTTATCACCATCGATGGCCAGACCTATTGTTATACCCCGACGATCACCCACATAACGTCAGTCAAACAAGCTCTTCCTTGTGTGTGTGTTGCCCGATCAACAAACACCGTCCTCCTCCCTCAGTGCCATCACCACACTCTTCTTTTTTCCCCTTCCAACAACATCCACGTTCCCCCCCCTAGCCCCCTCCTCTCTCTTGCTCTCCCAAGCCCCTGGAGAGAAAACAAGAACGAGCGAAGGGGTGGGATGGACTGGCTGTTGTGGACACTTTTTTTCCCACTGGTCAGAAAAAAAAGGGAGACTTCACTCCACTTGAACAGGGAAAAAAGGGAGACAGGCCCATGAAAGAGGCATTCGTCACGAACAACACGAAACCAATAGCACCAATTTCCAGGCTCAAGAAGAATTCCAATCGTGCTTACCGGCAGAGTCATAGCCACGGTATTCCAGGCGACGCAGGCCATTGACCAGGATGTCAGCAATGGTCTTGCGCTCGACAGCAGTAAGGTAGTTGAGGTAGGCAAAGATTCCGCACATGGTTGTTGTTGTGGTTGTTAATGCTGGTGTTGCTGCTTGGTGAGTTGCTGGCTACTGCTTTCGTGGATCCGCGGGGCGTCTAGGTGACAAAAGGCTATGAGGACTTGGAAATTAGGCTTGTATAATTTCTTTTTGTGGGAGAAAAGAAATAAGGACTCTTGGTCTTGTGAGGCTGGCTTGGACTTGGTTGGCTTGAGAAGTGGAGCAGGAAGGATGAGGTCTTGCCGTCACTTGCGATGATGAGATGTGGGTGGGAAGAAAAAAGATGAGATGTGGAAAAAGAACAGGCAGGAGTAATGAGGAACCCAGGTTTTTATAGAGTTTTTGTTCTATTCAAACTGTGTGGTCTTGCGTTGTGCGTGTGCTTTTTTTTGGTACCTTGGAGGGGGGGATCAATAATGTATTTTTGGCCTAAACTTATTTTATTTAAAAATCTGGGCAAATGAATTGGCTTTCTCAATATTCACCAACCACCACTTGACTGAACAACCTTGCGCCTTTACAACCAGTCGAAAAGAACCGAATAAAGTAAGGAGAAGGTTGCACTTTGGGGAGAGTTGTCTGACTGTTTGACTTACCTACTCTTTTCGATTCATTCGTGCTGAGGATTGGCTGTGTCGATGACTGTATATGTGTGTGTTGCCGACGCCTTCCACCACGCAATACACCGCTCTTACTCTCGACTCTTTCTTCGCTTCTTGTCCCTTGCGCCTTTCGTCTCTTTGTCACGCCCATTTTGCAATATACTTCTCTGCAACTTATTCTCGGCTGCCCTGGCTGGCTAGAGGGGGAACAAAGATAAAGCAATCACTCCGTTTCGTTTCTACCGCCCCTTTCTGTAAATGCTTGCCAGAGCAAACGATAGCATACCACAGGATTGCATCCTTCTGTTTCTCATGCAGCAATCTATCTACCCTACCTCTACTGCCAATATGGTGTCTTCTTGAAACTGCAAATTAAGATGAACATCCTCATTCTTCCTGTTGGTGGTGGAGGCGACAACTCCGATATATTGACAGGCAACATGGTTATTCCCTCCCTCCTTCTTCTTCTTCATTCGCGACTTTATCATTTACTGTCTTAATGCTGCACTTTTCCAAAAGTCGCCACCCATGCACGGTAAACCTCTGCACGCCGACCGCCTTATCAGCGGGATGAGTTGTCGCTATCTGGGTCGTTCTTGTTCTGGTGGGTATGTAGATGAGATCCCACTTACCTAGTGGTCTGGGTGCCCGAACACACAATTTTCCTCTCCTCGTCCCCCCTCTTTTCCCCTGGGCAAAAATAATTAACCAATCACATTCCACCCACGGACACAAAATTGAACTTTTGCTCTGCCAAAACCTTCTTTTGCTTTTTTTTCTGAGGCTCCTTCATAACCGAAGACGACAGATACTCCTATTTCAAGCTTCACCTGTGCAGCCTACTCACTCCCCTGTATCACAGTTGACCGAGTTCCTGTTCTCTCGCGCCTTTGTGGGTAACAGCGTGTCTCGCGTCTCGGACAAACATCAAGAGATACCATGCCTTTCTTTTTTTTGGCTGGATCCCCAGGTTGTGTTACACTCATTGCTATCTATTAATACTCTGTCATGTTTGCCCCTAGCCACCAGAAGGTAAAAATTGTACCTGACATAATAAAACGAAGATAAGAATATATGTCTCCAGTATAAATCTTTCAAGTCCAGACTGGACAGAATGGAATGGCATATTGGAACGCGACCTCTGAAATTGCATAGATATGGCCATACGAGCCCTCAAAGTCGTATGGTATAAAGCTTTTCCGTTCCCATATTCCTCCATTTTTGGTGCTATTGCCGGCGATCAGAGGCAAGCATAAATAAAGAAAAGGGGCTACTTGTCTGTTTTCGTATGGAATTGTGCTTCGTGAAGGATAGTAGGATATTCGCTTCAAGCATGTTTTTTGTGTGCCTTTGTCCTAGATCCTGGGAAAGAAGGATGCCGGCTCCCGTCATTCTTTAAAAATAGAATGCAGGAACAAAATCCCGCGTTATTACACGAACAGCTTATCTGTCTTTTTGGCAACCCATGGAAAAAAAATTGAAGATCGAGCGGCGTTCATCCGCTGAAGGCATTCCTCATTTCCTGGACCACGGTATTTTTAGGTGGCGAACAGACAAAGATGAAAAGCTTTTTTTTTGTGCTTGTACTATGAATGAATTGTACCATTTTCCCAGAAAAACAAAAACGAGCCTTAATCCCCCCCCCTAGAGGGCAAACAGCACTGCCATCTCTTTCCTCGTGATGCCCACAACACTTTGTTACCCTCGCACGATCATCGTATGTACATTTTATTAAAATTTTAGTATGAGCTGCGCGATGGCAACGCTGGCGTTCCTCGTCTGTTCCCCGTAAGGAAACCTTTCAAGGTGAAGATAGAGAGATAGAGAATTTGCCCTTTTGTCAAGAGCACCAACACGAAGAATATTGGTAAAGCAACTCTGTTGCTCTTCTCTATCTCTGAACAGAAATAGCCATTTCCCTTATCTTTGACCCACGCCTACTCTACTGTCATACGCCCGTGTCGTGTCTAGCCTTTCCTACTCGACTATCTGTCTACCGTCCTACAGACACCTTTTGCACGCGTAAAAGTCTCTCCTCTCAATGGGGAGGATACAGCAATGTGATTTTACCCCTCTCTCGCTCTATCTCTTTTTTTGGGCGAGGAGTCGACAGGATCCCGTGACCAGAGATGACACACTGTGCATCTTCTCAGTCGTCATTTCATGCATTTGAAATGCAAGCAGCCTCAAAAACATTCATCCATTCGAAAGTCTACTTTATTCTCTTTCCAGGCACCAGGAAATCACATTTTCCTTGCGGGAAACCCTTTCCTCTACCTCATCCATTATTTCTCTCATCAAACAGTGCTTGTCAGCTGCTTCGAGCTCCGACAACTCGTACTGAGCGTGGTCTCACCTAACTGCTGCCAGCCAGTACGACAGGCAGGCTACAACAACCGTTCCAGCGCACACGCTTCCCACGAGTATGGCCAATTCTAACGGAACGCAGCAGACTTCGATGCCAGGGGCCGAGCAGCACCATGTTGGCGACTATATTATTGAGCGCGAGATTGGCCACGGCTCGTTTGCCACTGTCTACAAAGGCTACCACAGGGTGGGTGCTGCGACACGACATTATTGTGCCACCTATGTTGGACTATACTATCTTTTGTCTTCGAAACTGTGTAGCACCACCTCTAATAATCCTTAGTTTTTCTTTTTTTGTTCATAACTGAAATTACACCCCAACGTTTTTCATTCGTATAGCATACACGCGAGGCAGTTGCTATCAAGTCTGTCCGTCGATCAAAGCTGACCAAAAAGCTGTTGGAGAACTTGGCAAGCGAAATCAATATCCTAAAAGGAATTAGACACGATCATATTGTAGCTCTCGTCGATTGCAAAGTATGGCCTAATATCATTGTATCTTCGTGCCTATACATAAACCAGATAGAGGACACTGGTTGAAGCAGATGTACAACTTTCATTAACGATGCATTCCTTGCCTTTGTTAGGAGACAAATTCCCACATTCACCTTGTCATGGAATACTGCGCTGGTGGCGACCTTTCACAGTACATCAAACGGCGAGATGGGCCGCCTTCCCTCCCTTCTCCACCTGGCGGTGGATTGAATGAGGTGATTGTACGGCACTTCTTAAAGCAGCTTGGTAAGAGAAATATGCACTGTCCTATTAACGGGCAAAAGATCGGGTGATATCCATGGTGGCTCAGGAGACCTAACTGACACTCTTTTTATGCATCTTTTTTTTTCTATCTGCATCTTATGCATGTTACATGAAATAGCCTCAGCTCTCGAATTTCTTCGTTCCAAGAATCTCATCCATCGCGACTTGAAGCCGCAAGTATGATAGTTGATTGTGTTATGCAATGATTATGGATACTATATTAGCTTTCTGTTTGCTGATGCATGCCCTCCTTTCCTTTCTCTATTTGACAGAACTTGCTGCTTCACCCAGTCTCCTCGAATGAAGATACCAGCGGCTATGGACTTCCGACTCTGAAGGTCGCCGACTTTGGATTCGCTCGGTCACTGCCACACCTTAGTCTTGCAGAAACACTCTGTGGGTCGCCTTTATATATGGCTCCAGAGATATTGCGGTATGAAAAGTATGATGCCAAAGCCGATTTATGGAGTGTTGGAACAGTCCTCTACGAGATGTGCACAGGCAAACCACCTTTCCGAGCACAGAATCATGTTGAGCTACTCAAACGTATCGAAATGGCACAGGACACTATCACCTTTCCAGGGGAGACATCGGCTACCATGGACCGCACCTCGTCTTCTCCAGCACCATCACCATCTTCTAATCACTCCCCAATGGTGCCTATCAGTGAAGACATTCGAAGTTTGATCCGCCAGCTACTCAAGCGAAACCCAGTCGAGAGGATATCGTTTGAAGAGTTTTTCATGAACCCGACCGTCTCAGCACCCGCTCGGATGCCATCACGATCGTCCAAACGAGAGTCACGGCATTCAGTTGATCTAGACAAGGGCCATAGAGAGCTAGCGCGCAAACCGAGCGTGGCAGACCTGACACGATATCCAGGCGAGACGTTGACGAGTGCAAGGGAGCCAATTGATATCAGACGAGAAGGTTCATCTGCGCATGTCCGTGATATTCAGGAAAAGTCTTCTGATCCTCCTCGATCGCGACCAAGATCTATCCGTAGAAATTCTCCCTCTTCAGCACCCGATGGACAGCCCCCCTTGCAGCTTCCACTTTCGCTACCTCTTCATCAACAACAAGGCGTAGGTTCACCCAATGAACCTCCATCACACTCGCCAATACTCCCAAGTCCTTCGAGTCGTCGGATGAAATCTCTGGATTCAGGAATGCCCGACAGTCCAGGTCGCTCGCAGCCTGGAGGGCAGCCTACCTCTCAGCCGTATCGACGGAGCACTTTAGTCGCCGTACCAGATGTATCACGTCGGCATAGTGCGCCAGAGGACGATGCTTTATTGGACAAGGACTATGTTGTAGTGGAGAAGCGTGCGGTAGAGTTGAATGTGCTTGCAGATGGTAAGAAATCAATCTACTCCCTTGGTTGATGAAAAATAGGAATTCGACTTAACTGTTATTAAGTAATAATGCTGACTATTTTTTTCTTTTGCTATTCTATTAGAGGTTGCCGCGTCACCAAAGCCAACATCATACATGTCCAAAGGGACAAGTGGTCCATTATCCCCGCCCATTCCAGCAGCCCTTACACAGCACAAGACCCCACCACCACCCTTTGCGCCAAATTCATACTCTACGCAGCAATCACCCCCTTCAAATAACATGTATTTTTCGACTTCATTACCATTTGCCGTTCCAAAGGCACCCGAAGAGTCTACATCTGTGCCCTCCTCAAAACGACCAGCCATTTCCAACATACAGCCAGCAGGATTGGCTCATGCGCCTCGGTCTTCCAGTCCTCGAGAAGGCGGAGCATCTGTTCTAGCTAAAGCTATATCTATGGCATCAATGAGACTCTTTGGTGCGGCGTCCTCCCCACCTAAATGGCCAAGAGGTCACTCTAGTCCAGCTAATATTGCAGGCTTTGGAGCACAGGGGTATCAGGATCCGTCGCAGCGGGGCCAAGTACCGCAGGTTAATCCTGAAGAAGAGGAGGTTCTCCAAAGGATTGAGGACACTGCTCAAAAGGCTTATGTTGTTACTGAATTTGCTGACTCAAAGCTTGAGAAGGCCGGCGCTCCATTAATGGACTTTGGTCTATCATCCCTTTCTATCAGAGATGATGGGAGTACCGAGCACTCTGTGGCCACAGGTACAGGTGTCGCTGTCGCCATGGGTACAGGAGGACAAAACGATCCAACACCAGAGAGTATTCTTGCTGAAGAGGCGTTCTTTTTGTATCTGAGGGCCTTGGCATTATTGCAATCAGGCATGGATGTTGCACGCCGCTACTGGGAGGAGAAGAGATCGCAGAGTAAGCCTGCATCTGCTCGTCTCAACAGCGGTGTCCAATGGATCCGAGATCGTTTTAATGAGTGCCTTGAAAAGGCAGAGAATGCCAAAGCACGATCGGGTATTGATGATCGTGAAGAAAGCGGTGTGGTGATTGAAAAGCTACTGTACGAGCGAGCGCTGGAACTGGTATGTCATAAAACGATGTGCTGGAAAAGTTGCTCGTTGGAGAAGAATGGGGCTGAAACGTCAATACTAACATTGCTCTCTTTTAATAGAGCAAATCCGCGGCGCTGAAGGAGCTAGTGAGTGACGATTATGCCGAGTGTGAGCGTTCATACCAGACGTCCATTTGGATGCTGCATGCAATCTTGGATGGCGCTGGAGAGGATGGACGGAGTGAAGCTATCGAGGAAGATGACCGCGAAATTCTGAACAAATGTAAGCTTGCAAAAATCCTAAATAGTAATACCTCCCCTGGCACTATGTATTGAATAGGATTACTCATACTTTTTGCTTTTTTTTTTTACCGTAATAGTTATCAAATCGATTGAGACGCGCTTGAGCATGCTTCGGCGCCGAATGTCGGGGCTTCGAACCTAGATTCCTCCTCTATATGTATTCTATATGTTATAAACTGTCTTATAGTGGAACCTGCATGCAGAATAGAGGACTCGTGATGTTAGGCCTTCGTGCATGAAGATACTGCTGGCTGGCCTGGATGTTCTGATTTGAACGGGGGGTAGAGGGCGAGCATTTTATTTTCGAGTTGGTAAAACGCATCCCAACGGTTTTTTTCATCTTTTTTTTTAAAAAAAAATTCTGGCACACTCCTCCGTCTTCATTTCTGCTCTCCTTTCTCTCTCCACTTCTCTCGTTTCAACAGTTTCGACGGGCGCCAATAAAGGTGAGCATGAATGACGCACATACATATTTTTTTGTTCAGAAGGATTGACATGGGTTGGGTGTCATTAGATGAGATGAGACTCTTGCCCCCTTTTTTTCTGCAAGGTCGACTGATCACGCAGCCGTGCTTGGTATCATGACCTCTCTCTACTCTTTCTGTCTCTGGTTTTTTGCATGCAACACATATTCTCCTGCCAGCTTTCCTGCATGGTTCAGCTGAGCTACTGAGCCACAGTTGAGGCAAAGCCGAATGCCGAGAATTGAGGTGGTGGCTCTTTGAGTATCATCATACCTCTTCTTTTTTTTCTCTCCTTCTGATCATCTTTCCCTTCTTCCTCTCACTTTTCTTCACGCTTTTCTACACGCTCTTTGTCACTTCCTTCATTCCACTTCTTGTTCTTTGTCCGTTTATTTTTTTGTGACGA
This sequence comes from Actinomortierella wolfii, assembly GCA_016098105.1. Lineage (NCBI taxonomy): Eukaryota > Fungi > Mortierellomycota > Mortierellomycetes > Mortierellales > Mortierellaceae > Actinomortierella > Actinomortierella wolfii. The sequence continues at coordinate 59,452 of JAAAIY010000011.1, forward strand.
CCCCAAACATAGTTGGAGGCGGAGCTTTCAACTCTACACAAGCACTTCCCTATTGTGCAAAGCCTGAGCACCCCCCTTGGTTTAATATTTACCGTGAAAGACCTTCTTTTCCTCATCACCGTTAGCACCATCCTACTTTCTTTTCTTTCTCTCTCTCTTTCCTCCTCCATTCAAATCATTTCCTACCACTTCCTTTTAGCTAACGCTTATCCACCCTTTCCTTGTTTGGCTCCGAGCAGTTACAGAATTCTCTGTCACACACGCCAAACCGATACCACGATACACACAACACACATTCCTACCCTTCCACATACGACTGCTAGAGTAAAAAATCATGGGTGCTCAACCGTCAAAAGTCAACAAGACAAAGTCAAGAGACCCAAAGTGGCAAGGCATTGGGCCAGACACACCTATTCCTAGCTCAACACACATCCATAACAGCAATATCTACTCTTCTTCACGGCATGGAGTCAACAGCAATGTGAACAGCAGCAACAACCGAAATAGGCAGACAGCACCACCACCAACAGCCAATCAGTCGCCTAAAAAGTCCAAGATTAAAATCTTTCTCAAGTTTGCGCCTAAGAAAGGGACTGACGGTCGTCCAAAGAAGATCACCAAGAACCTCATCAGCCTACCATCTGACTTTAGGGTATGCCTTCCACCACATACTGCTATCTGACCCATTGACTAAAGCAATGTTGTAGATGAGTGATCACCTGCGGGAAAAAAAAAGAGGGTGAGGACGAGAAAGGGAGAAGGGGGAATGGAGTACACAATGAGAGGGGGTGTATTGTGGTGAACACAAACAACCAGACTTTTGATCATCACAACGAAACCAACATATCACCACATACGCCCATCAATGCCTTTCCCCCACTCTCCTCTCATCATCATCATCATGGCTGCAAGGAAACAGAGAAGGGATCGTTAAAATACTGGGACACATAAAGCCACTCTCTTCCTTACTCACTCGGTTACCTGCTTTCCATTTCATGTGTCTCGCCATTATAGCATACTGGCCATATCGGTGCAGGCGAGGTCCGAAGCGGTAGAATTGATGTAAGTTCTTACGGAATATCTCATGCATATCCAGCCCCTTTTGTCTGAATTTCTTTGTTCGAGGATCTAACAGAATATTTTTCTCCCCTATCCTGGGTTCCCCCAATACTGTAATTTAAATCAGCCTGACAGGATTAAAACGCAGATGATGGAGGTAGCAGCCTGCCTACGGCTTGATCTTGATACGCCAATGCCGGTTCTCAAGACCATTCCTGTACAGCGCGAAGAGGATCGAGAGGGGACGGCCTTGATGGCTGGGGTACGTTGACGTTGTTTTTATTGCATGTTTAGATTTGGCCTCGTGGTTCTGTACTATGTACACTATACCCCTATTTTCTTTTGGCGTGTCCTATTTTCGGGTCCGCAAGCTACTCCCGAACAAAATTCTCTGTCTTGGACGAGTGACTCTCTCTTCACCCCCTGTTGATCACGACATGTAAAAAGTCGCGTGTATAGTCCTAACCGGGTCATCCCGTCATCATTTGTCTTCTTTCTTTCTTCTTGGTTCTACTAATAGCCACCACCTGTTGAGCGTTATGGTGTAGGACCCAGCGCTGTAGCAGCCCACTAACGAACCAAGGACGAAACCACGAATTACGTGGAACTGACTATCAGTTCAATACTGTTTTGTTTTTTTTCTTTTGCTCTATGCCGTTTTTCCTCTCGTTTCTGAACAGCCAAAAAGGAAGCAGGGGTGATGAATATACCTGCTTGCACTCACCCAGTTACCCCCCTTACTTAATGTCTCACGAAAATAAAAAAGAAGACACACACTCGAGTGTCTGCATTTTGTCTGATCCTGCAGTTTGCGAACGCGTAAGCAGTCCAACCTCTTTGTCTTCAACTTGCAAGTCACATTTTGGGTCCTCACTCTTTGAGTCTTGCGCGTTCCTCTACATCGTCCAATTATCCCTCACATTATACACACATCACAGCAGTGACAATGCCTGTAATCCACATTCAATCGCCAGAAGAGTATCAAACAGCCCTGACATCAGCTGGACCGACACGCCTGGTAAGATTCATTTGCCAAGGAAACGCATGAATACAAGTCACTACTTCGGCAATCTGTACGCGAATGAGCATCAGCTCGCGACCACAACAGAATCTCATTGCACTTACACGTTGTTCCTTCCACGTTTGTGCTCGCCTTTGCAATAACAATCTCACTGCAACATAGGTTGTTGTTGATTTTACAGCTGTAAGTATGCCGTACTCGCGTTCTACGCTCTCATCCAGTGAAATTTGACGCCCTTGCGCATATCACGCCTTGAGAAATTGCCATCTAAATCTTCCATGTTTTCTCTGCGTACTATTTTCAGACTTGGTGCGGTCCTTGCCGAATGATCAAGCCTACTTTCGAGAAGCTGTCAAACGAGTACAAGCATGTCACTTTCCTCTCGGTAAGAGATTTGATGAGCAAGTAGCAACGTATTGACAATCCTGGTTTATGGATCGTAAAAGTCAGCGGAATGCTAACCACTAACTCTATTAATGGGCGTTTCTCATATTAGGTTGACGTTGACCAGCTTCGGGTATATCATCTTGGATCAGAATAGCATGCCTTCTACGTGGAACAAGGTGGTGGTTTTGTATACTGACGCTATCTTTATTCTTCTCATCGGCATTGTATGATATTGGACTTGCCTATAGTCGGTTTCTGAGGCTGCTGGCATTACCTCCATGTATGTTTCTTATCAAAAAGGGATTGCGTTTATTCTTAGAGTTATTGCACGGTTGACGATGTATGTACTGATAACAGATCTATTTTATATATATTTGTTGAACAATCGTTTCTTTAGGCCAACCTTCCATTTCATGAAGAACTCTAAGAAGATTGCAGAGTTGAAGGGCGCCAACCCAGCTCAGCTGACAGCTCTTGTTAAGCAACACCAGGGACCAACGAATGACGGCGAGGCTAGCGGCTCAGCATCAGGTTCCAGCAGTGGCAGCAGCTCCACCTTGGTTCCAGGCCACTCTGATCTGACGGACCAGATTACGTTGAACCAGATTTCGTGCCTGAATGAGCAGAACGAGCACAATTTGCGTAATGCCCTGAAGAACGATGACACTTTCCTTGAGAGTGATGTGGACGAGCAACTCTTGATCACAGTGGCGTTTAATCAGGCTGTCAAGCTGCATTCCTTGAAGATTGTCCCAAAGGATCTTGGTACGTTGTCTCTGATTTTTGTTTATGTTGCTCTATCTTTGTGGGTGTCGTTTCTAGCATGTTTGGACAAAAAGGAAACAATTACAGCAAAACTAATATACCAACGTAACCTTCTGGACGATGAATTTTGTTTTAGCCAGGGCTCCCAAGACAATCAAGCTGTATGCCAACCGGGTGGCTGTGGGCTTTGACGATGCAGACAGTGTGCAGGAGACCCAGACACTGGAGCTGACGGAGAAGGACTACAAGGAGAATGGTGGTCTTGTGTCTCTGCGGTATGTCAAGTTCCAGAACGTCTCGAGCATTACGCTGTTCGTGGTGGATAACCTGGAGGAGGAAGAGACGACACAGATCCAGCAACTGATCTTTGTGGGCAGTGCTCGCGATGGCACAGACATGTCGGCGCTGAAGAAGGTGGAGCATGATCATTAGACAAAGCTCTTTTCTCATGATAATGAAACTAAACAAAAATAATCAAGGATTTTGGTCCTCTTGTGACCTCGTCTCTGTGGGGTGTGGGTGAGTTTGCACCCTCGGACACACGTTTTGCGTATGGTAGTACATTACACAGGAAGAAGGTTGTTCAGCAGCGTTGCAACTTTAAATAATCCAAGAAGAGAGAGAGAGTTTTTTCCTGGAATCCATCAAAAGCATCGAGCGTGGCCTGCAAAGATTGGGTACGTGCGAGGATGATGGCGATCCATCCTGAATACCAGGGAAACCAGGGGGAGCCAGAAGTGAGACAATGGACGATATCAAGCAATCAGAGCGAGACTATGAGGAGCAATGGCAAAGATCCACCCCTTTTAGCTTTTTTTGCATCCACAGAGAAGAGCCACTCCTCTTCTCCTCTCACTTTTCTCTCCCTACTCCCTTTTCTTCTAATCCTCTCCCATCCTCCTTTCCACACCATCATTCTCTTGCATCCCAATCCACATTTGAATCTGTTGGCATAAAGAACATCACTTGCAGGCAGTTGGGATGTCATCACGATCGATGAAAGACAGCATGACCGTAGATCTCGAGAAGGGCATTGACTCAACCGAGACCTTCTCACCTCCAGAGACGGGGTCGTTTCTTGCCTACAGAGACGACGTTTCTGGTTCTAAAAACATGTCCGGTGCCACTAGAACAAGTGGAGGTCTTTTTGCCAGTGTGCACCAGTTATACCTTCGTAATCCTTCGACAGTGGTGCGCGGGCGGTACAGTATTAGTTTCCGTCAGATCGTCTCGATCACGGGCCTGGTACTAGGCATGTTGGTCGTTTGGACGTATATTGGCACACGCAATATGGGCAGTGGTAACATACCCGCTGACCTTGAGCAATCGCTCCTGGATGCTAACGGGCGTCAGGTCAAGTCTCCTCAGGGTTCCCACGATACATTCATATATCCAACGTTTGTGCCTCAGCCAGGAGACCCGCCCACGGCTCGCGAACGATGGGAGCGAGTGCGCGGTAAAGGTACAAGATCGTCGCTCAAGGCGATCCAGTATGTGTTCCCGCCTGAAACGGAGGCTCAACGGACTGTCCGAGAAGAGCGTCTTAAAGCGGTGCGCGAAGGCTTCTTGCACGCATGGAACGGCTACAAGGAGTACGCCTGGGGGCATGACGAGGTGTATCCTATTCGAGGCATGCCCAAGGACAACTTTGGCGGCTGGGGCGCGACAATGATCGACAGTCTAGACACGCTGCTGATCATGGGCTTGAACAAGGAGTTTGATGAGGCTCTGGAGTGGGTCAAGACCAAATTTGATATGACCAAGAATCCCACAGAGCAGCTGCAATTCTTTGAGACGGTGATCCGGTACCTGGGCGGTTTGCTGAGTGCATACGACCTCAGTGGCGAAACAGTCTTGTTGGAAAAGGCGAGGGAGCTTGGTGACATCATGCTGAACGCTTTCAAGGGAGGAGATTTCCCTGCCAGTCGTGTGTCTGTCGATATTGCCCACCAGCCCAGCTCTGCCATGTATGCCCTTGCTGAGATTGGCACGATCCAGCTTGAGTTTACAAGACTCTCGAGATTGACGGGCAACCCCATCTATGAGACTAAGGTAAGAAAAAAAGAGAGGGAGAGAGAGGCAGCAACAACTAAAAACAATAGTGGGATTCCTCATCACCATCATCACCCCCCCTATATTTTTGTCAAAGACGGGCAAGTTTCTTTTGCAAAAGACTCTCACCCCCTCTACCACAAAAAATAGCTAAGAAAAGGTTGAAAAGGGTCCATGTTTCACTAACACCCTTCTCCTGAACGTCTGTTCTCTCCCAATAGGCACGCAAGATCATTGACATTCTTGGCAGTCAAACATCAGAGATCAAGGGTCTGCTACCCGAATTGGTGACTCCTGGTAAAAGGCATTATACACATTTCCGTGCTCATGTTGCCGGCATGACAGATAGCTATTACGAGGTAAAAAAAAAAAAAAAAATCTCAGCTGGTGCATGACATATATCAACAGAGTTTGTAGGAAGTGTTGGGTATTAATATCTGGATACTTTATACCCTATCGGTTATAGTATTTGCTCAAAGAGTGGATTCTGCTTGATGGCAAGGAACCCAAATACCGAGAAATGTGTAAGTTGCTCAAATTAATTCATATTTACTAGATTTCATCTATTAACATGGTTCAACCACTAATCTCGCAACATGTCTCTTTTAATTTTTCTCTTTTGTTGATTGGTCAATAGTTGAAGAATCGATGGACTCTCTAGAAGAGTATATGGTTAGTCGACCATCGGATGGCTCGCAGGAATACGCTATTGTTGGCAAGGTCGAGACGTCGACCAAAAACATTGAGACGACGATGGATCACCTAGCTTGCTTCATTGGTGGTTCCTTGGCGATGGGCTCAGTCTACTTTGATCGACCCAAGGATATGGTGCTTGCACGACAAATCACCGAGGCCTGCTACCTGTCTTACCATTATTCGGCCACTGGCCTTGGACCTGAAAACTTCAAGTTCCAGGCAACGTCTGGCACAAATGGCAAGTCGTTTGATCCACGGTTACCAGGCACATTCTATGAGCGCTCGTGGTCGAATCAAGAGTATATTCTCCGACCAGAGACATTGGAGAGTCTCTGGATCATGTACCGCCTCACGGGTAACCCACGGTACCAGGATCAGGCTTGGGAGATTTTCCAGGCGCTGGAAAAGAGCTGCCGAACCAAGATTGCCTACTCCGCTTTGAGCAATGTCAACGTGCCGGGCTCGTACAAGAACGGCATGGAGAGTTTCTTCTTGGCTGAGACCATGAAGTACCTGTACCTCATGTTCTCGACTCCCGACGTTATTTCACTCGACGACTTTGTGCTCAACACTGAAGCACATCCATTACGGAGGATGTAAATGAAAAAGGCAACTGGCTTTTTTTATCTTCCTCTTTCTTCTCCGACAATAGCCAAACATGAGCCCAAGATCCTCCTTCCCCAACAGTGTTATATGTTTCTTTCTTTCACTAGCGAGGTTTCTTGTTTTCCTTGTAATAATATGTGTACAATTTTTTGAAAGATGTCAGATATAATGCTATAATGGAACGACTCTAACGTTGACCGAGAGGATACGGAATCAAATGACCCTGTGTGGTGAAGAGAATCTTGTCCAACGATGCAATGTCAGGCGGACTAAAGATTAGATAGAGGTACTTTAAGGTCTCGGAGAGGAAGTAGCTTTTGTGTGAGAAACAATGCCAAAAAATAAAGAGTACGTCAATGTTAGTTGATCGAAAAGGGAAACGTGTCTCGAACTTGCTCGTTCATCAATGTTCGACCAGTTTTCCATACCTCGGCATATAGTCTGTCATGCCACCCGAGCTGTCACTAGCACTCATCAAAGTTGAATATCCATAGGAAGTCTTGCACTCCTTCTCAAAAGCCTGAGGTAAATTTTAGTACAAAAAATTAAAGAGAGCATTGTGCAATGGTGAGTAAATAATATTGCTCTCGCCCGTTCATCAAACACTTTTCTCAGTCTATGCACAAGACATTTGCGCAGTTTTTACCAGTGCGATGTTCCAAGCATAGTCCTAAGTCGTTTAGAGCGATAATAGTCCTGTGTGAGCTTTTTCCTCCCTCAGGTCATATTTCTACAACGTTATCCCACGCACAAACAATGTATAGTTTGGCAAAAAACGTACCTGATACTTTGAATTACCAGTAGTGCGGTAGAGCACAAACAAACTTTCGATCGTTTCTATGAGAATAACAATTAACAACAAAAAAGACAATGGCAATAAGTAGGACAGAAAAAAGAGAGTAGTGAATCGCATTGTCAAACCAACACGTTCTCCGTGACATTCATCATCTCAGGAGTTCTTTACCGGCTCGAAGTTCATAGCCTGCACTCAGCACGTAAAAATCTTGGGGTTTTGGCCGTTCAAACTCTTTGCCATGTTGAAATGGCGTTGCCAAGAATGCAATTTCTTCCGCCCCAAGCCCAGTTGGAGAAGATGCATAGTTTTGATAGCACGTCTCCATTAATCCACGCGCAGCTGCCATATCCTTGGCCCGACCAAGCTTGCGCGCTCCAAGGGCAAGCATGCCAGGCGCAAAACAGCTCTATATAATTTTCATACAAAAACATGAAAGGAAAATCATGTTAGTCTGATTTAGGAACAAAGATGTGTTGCAGGAAATCAAGAGTTTATCATGTTTTCTACCAGTCCCCTTTTCCCATTTACCAAGTGGTCCATCTTGGGGACAAGCGTTTCCGTAGAGGTGTCATAAACTCCGAGCACCAATAGTGGATCGTTCTTGTTGTGTGGTTTACTGACAAGCTTATCATGCATGGCATCCACCGCAGCGATATCTAAGCAAAGGAGAAACATCGGGAAGATCAAATAAAAAAGAGTTAGTGGTGAGTAAGGAGGGAGGGGGGTGTAGTGTTTGACTAGCACTCAGCTCCTTTCAAACTTTACGACGGCCGCTAACGATCGGCTAGGAATTTACATAGATCTTTGAAACGCGAGTCGTCAGTCAGCATGAAAGCCTTGAGTAAGTACTAGAGGCGAGAGTGGTTGTATAATATGGATACATGGAACAGTAAGCCCTGAATTTTAGTCTACTTTTTTGTCGTGTGGTTCATTCCAAAGGATCAGCCATGAAAAGTTGAAAGGATAATTTTACCTCGTAGAAGCTGTCACTCAGACTGCCAAAAGATGCGACGTAATCCTCTGTTTGCGTTCAAACAGGATGATTAGCGTGGGGGGAGAGTAAAGATGTAAGGATATGTTCACATGGTACCTTGGCCATAACAACTTCACTCCCCACAAGGCCATAATCACCTACTTGGAGTTGCTTTACGAGGGTCAAAGTATGCTGGAAACAATCCACGAATTTTTAGTTCCATGTTCATAAAAAACTCTAGGTTCTTATCCGCCTAACAAGGACGTATTGAAAAAAACCGAGTTTGAAAATCAATTAGATAGTGCGATGGCTGGTGGATATTCAGGCTGTTGGGACTACATGTCTGTATAGCCTTACCAAATTTGCAAATTCTTGATTCTCAGTCATTTGTGATAGCTGTCGAAACTCGAGTTGGAAACTACCTGTTTCTGACAAAGAGGACTTGCCTCGCAGTAGAGGGTTTGTCTGGGTTGTACCACTGCATGAGGATATCACCATAGTTAGCAAAAGGGGGGGGGAACAAAGCAAAGAATAACACGGGCATAATGAGAACTTCTGGTTCTCTTTTGAGGTTATTCAGACGCTTACTTTTTGAAGAGGATCGAAGACGGAAGTGCGCCCTTCGTCTCTTTAAACGCTGGAAGAAGACTCTGTGCTACCTGATTGGCGGCATCAAGCAGTTCCGGGTCCTCCTTCAGAACTGCTGCCGACAGGAGGCTGCCAAGATAGAGATTGATGGTATCCGGCACGACAATCCCACTGTCCTTGCCTGTCTCTGTGTTAATGTTGTTTTGGTTGCTCTCTGAATCGGTATCTTTGACTGCTTCCAAAGGCATCGGTTGCATTGCTGCTCTCCATTGATGTTTACGAGCAGTTTCAAACACAATCTGCCGCGCCTCCTCATATTCTTTGTCGAGACCTGCAAGCAACAAAGTATCGAGGCTATCGACCGCCGTGGCTGCCCATCCATTATACGCGCTGTCAAGGTGTGGCGATCCCGAGACAGGCCGAAGCTCATCAGCAGGTGCAGCCCGTTCGGCATATCCAGCCCAAGCATGTCGGATCATATTAGTAACAAACTGTCGACGCTCAGCAAGGATACGTTCACGCTCGGCACTCATGGGCCGCTGATGCTCGAATGGAAACTGGATTGAAATAGCACTGCTGCCATGGCCGTCAATGAACGGTGTGATAGGCTGTTGGTGTTGTGCCTGATCTGCGCTATGTACTGTGTCTTGGCCACCTTTCTCATGTAGTCCTGTTGCTGGCGGTGGTACAGACATGTGCTGCTCACCGATGGCAAGATACGCGTCATCCACGATTTCTAGCCCTTCTTCGTCGACGCCCCTGAGTGGAGCCACCCCTTGTTCGGGTCGGTGGAGAATATGTGCTAGTCCCGGATCGCCTTTTGCGCCTCCACCACCGCTACTACTGCTAACGAAATCGAAGAGGTCCTGTAGCCATCCGCCGCGGCTGTTCTGAGTACTTGTTTCATCTGCATCGGAATCAAGGGACAATAACGACAGCGAAGAAGGCTTGTTGGATGAGGCTGTAGAAGAAGAAGAGGCATAGGGCGATGTCGACACATGGGCGTCTGCGTCATGCGGAAGAAGGAGTCCATGGAGATAGGCGAAGAGGATCATACCAAGAAGAACCATGCCCACACCTTTACGCTTCAAATAATGAAGCGGGACTCGGATGAACATTGATGACAAGAGCCATTGTCGAGCCGCAGCTGTGAAACCGAGTGACGGCGTGGATGGCGTTGACGACGAGGGCGATGATAGCGAGAAACTTGGAATGATGGATGGCGCTGCTCGCGCCAACTTGGACGCGGTCCCATCAACAGCTGTCAAGTCGACCGTGACGGTGCTATGGTCTTTTGCCTTTTCCATGGTTGAGATTGCAGAAAGACTGTGTATTCCTCTGTGTTATGTTGCACAAGGATCAGGACGACAGGCTACTTTTTGGATGCGGAGCTCCTCTCTCTTTTGATACCAAAAAATCAACTTCGAATATGTGGATTCGGTACTCTCAGTGTGGGAGAATTCGAATGGAAAAGAAATGCAACAAAACAACGAATGAGAGATGAATGTTCAGCCCATGCTGACAGTAGGACCCTTCTTGACCGTACAGTGTTCTTCGCTCACATATTCCTTCTTGCTCTCCCCCTACTCTCCCTTTTTTTCTAATGATTTTCTCAAGGTGCCCCTGAAGACCATTTCACCGCACTTTTTTTTTACCCGCCAACACACCTCCGTGCCTAAACAACTAGATCGCACCTGAAGTTTTGTTTTGAGTACAATTTATATGAAACGTTTTGTGAATGTAAGCAATCGAGTGGGGTGAATTTGAGAGGAGAATGGGTGGATGCAATAGTCTACTTTGTCTTCTTGGACTCAATGGCCTGGGCAGCCTCGGACTCTTCTTGTGCGATGTAGTGAGCCATTGTCCGCTTGATACCTTCCTTGTAGCTAACAACTGGTTCATAACCCTAGAGAGAAAAAAAGAGAAGAAAAAAAAGATTAGCAAGGTAGAATAACAAGCAGTCGATTTGTACAGCGCCATCAAGCCTATTTCACTTACGAGCAGCTTTTTAGCCTTGGAAATGTTAAAGTAGCGGTTCCAAGCAACATAACGGACGCGGGTGCGAGTAAAGCCCTCCTTCAAGTCCTTCTTGCCGAGCATCTTCTTGATCAGAGTAGCCATCTCGGACAGGAAGCCAATGATCAATGCAATCTGGAAGTTGATGATAATCAGGTATGGAGCCACAACGCCCTTCTGCGCCATCAATGCTCGAGGGTGGTTCCAGAAAGGAACGGGGGCGCCGTTGGTAATGAAGAATGCCTAGTGTTGAAGTTGGAGGGAGAGAGAAACGAAAGAAGCGTTGCATGAAGATACAATTCTTGGTCGACGGTCATGAAGGAGTCGATAGCTTTCAATACTATGATTTTTTTTCCCTTACCTGGCCAGCAACGTTGGAACCAGGAACGAGCTTCTCAGCAGCCAAGACGTGGGCGTAAGCAACGTTCTCGACATAGGTCCAATCAAACAATCCCGAGTTATCACCAATCTGCAGGACATGCTGTCCCTTCTTCAGAACCTCCATGAAGCCGGGTGTGCCCTGAGTATCACCAGGGCCAAAAATGCCACTTGGCCGCAGCGAGCATGTCAACAAGCGGTCGCAATTGGCCTTCAGGCACATGGCTTCGGCGATCGCCTTTGTCTCAGAATAGGTCTCAATGAAGGTTTTAGGAATGGGCCAAGTTTCATCAGCATTCTCGAGAGGCGAGCCGTCAGACAGAACACTGGCCGAGCTTGTGTAGATGAGTCGTCCAACACCCTCAGCCAGACAGCCGTCAATAACATTCTGAGTGCCCTGGATGTTGATGTGCTTGAATTTCTCTGGAGGGAAGTGGTGTGGCGGCGAGGCGACGTGCATGCAGATGTCGTGGCCCTTTAGTGCTCGCTGCACACCTTCCTTGTCTGTGATGTCGCCAGCCAGATACGTGAGACGGTGGGTGTTGACAGCGTTGGCAGGGATGGCAATGTCGAGAATCGTAATGTCATAGTCGGTGCGCTTGACCAATTCAGCAACGATCCAGCGGCCAAGGAATCCATTGCCACCAGTAACGAGACACTTGAGAGGCATGGCGGAAAGAATGTGTATTGATGAGGATAGATGAATGTCGAATGGGAAATGTAGAAAAAAGTAAAGGACCACCCCGAAAGTGAAGTAAGGTGGACCTGATCGCCCGGGATATTCTGATTGGCCAGTTAGAGATGGGATGTTGCGTTCAGGCACGCCACGAACTACCCCACCTGCCACAAGAGGGAGGGAGGGGCAAAACATGGGAACACAAGGTTCATTCAGCCATCCGTGGCCAATGCTTCTCCCTCCCCCAATCCTTGGATGTACGAATGTTTTGCGCTATGAAGAACCCTCTTTTTATCTGAAAATGGAACAAAGCTCCTCACTTCCGTTACGATAAATCCTTTAGGATTTATAACCTTTTGCTAAAGAATATAGACTAGTCGATCTTTTTTTACTGGACACCTCTTAAAAAAAGTTGTTGTGTTAACTCTTGGTCGTCAAGCATTTGCTCTAGGTTACCCACAAAAGCACCAATTGGGTACAGCGTGTTGTACTTTTTAAGGATCCCTAGTGCACTATTATGGCAGGAGCAAAGTCAGTAGGTGAATAACGAGCTATGAAACGCGTGTACATGTCTATAGCAGGGTGCATATCATGAACAGTTTGGACTAGATTTGAATACCTTGGTGGCGTCAATGTTGCCAATGATGGGTGCCTTCTTGCATCCCTATTTGCATCGAAATAAAGACAAAAGTAACTCATTGTCAGCAAAACCCAAAAACAATCTGCATCTCTAAAAGGAGGGGGGAAGCTAATTGGATGCAAAGACAAGAGTAAAGTCTCACCTGAATACGGAACGACTTCATCTTCCTGGCACTGGGAGAAGTTCTGTCGACGTTCCATTCGCCAAAGGGTGCATTGCCGGTAGCGCTACCAAGAATGCGACCACGGCAGCCAAGATCGGAATGAAGGGTGATCGAACAACGGGCCCAAGACATGGAGCAGAACGAGAATGACCCAATACCGACGCTCGTTATTCCAGTTTCGATATCAAAACAGTTGTTGTTGGTGGCGCGAAAGTCAAAATAGTGGCGATATTTTCCGGACTTGTTGGCACCTCGCCAGACCGTGAAGGACCAGGCGTTGGCAAAAGCAACAATGAACGCAAGTAGGAGAATGGCTTGCTTGTGCATTGCAAATACCGAACTGAGCGACAGGTGGTATAAAGAAAGAAAATTGGTAGAGTATGTTCGGTATCTATCTGAACGTGGGTATATAGGCTTTTAGGTTTGGTTCCGTGAACCGTTTTATACCTTTTTCATGTCGTCAAGCATACTGCTAACAGAGCATCTTGTGTCAGCTGTTCGATGTACCAGGCTTAGTGTTTAATTCCTCTACTACCATGACAACCAGGAGCCAATGTAACAATGGGCTAGACTAGTAAGCAACCAAGTGTGAGAAAAGAAGTCTAAAATAACACACCTGAAAAAGTCCCGGTAGCGTAAGAGGATTGATTGACAATATTTGATCTACGGTAGCTCTATCACGCGTCCTGTCCTTAGCGACGAATGAAAAAATAGAACACCTATAAGACGAGACAGCACTTGGATAACGGCTACACTTGAAACCTGAATGTCAACCTTGGCGTCACTCCTCTCAGTAAATGAATGATTATGCTATCATCAAGCCACTACAGTACGTATATTGCACGCATTGGATATAGTGCATGTACTGGTTCAGGCAATGATGGACTTGGTACTAAATCGCTGCTATACAGTGGAGAGACAAACCATTCCATATTAGCAACCTTCCATCACGCGGATGTCACAATTTTTTTCTTTGTTTCATTCTAGCAATTACAAAATCTACATACGTTGGCACCTATGCGTGCCTATGACCGAAAAAGATAAGATAGTTCTCTCTGTACTTTGGTATCTCTGGGATGCATAAAAGGCCCACTCCGGGCCATCTTGCTTTCCCCTCCTTTGTTCGAAGAAATTTCGCTTAGAGTATGCCCCAACGCTCACTTATAAAAAGCTGAAATGATTGTGCAGTTATAGTATGTATGCCGAGCGAAGAGTGTTGTTTTCGAGCAAGGATATATCTCGGTTTGACATTTCTTCGATCATTCTATCATTTCAGCAATGACTATAAAAATAAAAAGAATGACATTAGCACATACAGTTGGTTCTTAATGTTGCACTGCTCCTCAAGTTTTAGAGAGGCCTAGACTCCCACTTCTTGAATGGAGATCAGCTTTAACTGGGCCATTCGCAATATTTTTACAGCATGCAGGCAGACATCGGTTGACTTTAAGATGGAAAGTGACACTATGAGCTACACGATTGGCATACATTGCAATTTTTCTTGCTCAATGCCCCACACATGTATGTTGTGTCGTCACTTTCCGTGGCAAATCAAGCTGTAGTGGCGCACAGTGCCACACCTTGAGGCTGACCTGGGGTAGTGTGTTCTACAGGCGCGTAGCCAAACGCCGTCATATCAAGAGACTTGGTACTACGTAATGCAGACAGGAGGAACAGGTATTGTGACAATATTGAAAGGACATGCCACTTGTGCGATGTCTCCTATCGATAGAGGCTCTGAATAGAGTCGAGGATATGGTGAGCATAGTTGAGTATATCTGAGGTTAAAATGGTCAAGTTAACAACCACGATTGGACAAGGCAAAATTTGCCTCAGGAACACAGATTTACAATAGATAGTATGTAACAGAGAGTTTGTCACGAAGCGTGGACCACAAGGTATATTTCGACAATACGAATAGCGTGTCTCGTATTGGATGGATGCTTTCGTCGCGTTGCCTGACGCAGCAAAGTGAGTGGACCAAATGCATTGTGCTTCGTCTGTATACACTCTGTCAGTCACAAAAATTTTGTGGCACCAAAAGAGCGCCGTCTGCCACCCCCCTTCATGAAAGTTGGGCAAAAAGGCAATCACCGCCACACGGAAAAGTCGATTGAAGACTGTTCAGGAAAAGAGAATAGTAGTAATACGTACAGCACACAATAAAGGCTGCTCTCCCTCTTCTATGTATTCGAAGTGCGTCCAAAGAACACATTTTTCCTAGTTTGATCTTGGTAATATATATTGGAGAGGCAAAAAAAATTACCTGGCAGTTGATGTCGTTCTTTTAGAATAGCGGTCATATATAACAAACCATTGAAAATTAATATGAGTCACGTGGAGGTGGGATACCAACAAGGGATCTTTTTTGCTACTTGGTGAGATATCCGAACGTAGATAGTCGATTGCTCCATTCTGTTTGACACACTCGAGGCTCACAAACCATCCCGTTCGCAACCGTTCACAGTGGGAAAGAACGCCAGCCAGTATTGGCTCGTATCCAAATTGGAACAATATTTTATCATCGTAAAAATACCTCAATGGCCCTGTCGACCATCAAGTGGCAAACTGGGAAGGAGGCAGTGCCAAATGGTTGCTGTTTATCCGTTAAGGTTGCAGATGTTGGTTGAACCTGATTGGGTGCCACTGTGCAAGGCCTGAGAGCAGTTGGACCCTGGTAGTTCCAAAATTGGACAGCGGCGTGTACCTCTTGTCAATTATGCTCCCTCGCATGCAGGTTAACCGTTGACAGTGCGCCATATATTACACAAAGTGAACAAGTGCGACACGGTCTCACGGTTACTCAATACCCAATTACCCGTCCACCTCTCTATGTTACTCTCTTTATTTCAGTCATACGCGAGATTGCCAGTGATGTCTACTTTTCTATGCACTCCCTCAACCCAATCGCTCATATCGTACATATCGCGATACTTTATTTGCTGGCATCCATGTAAAAAAAGAAAAAAAAAGTGGACACAAGTCGAGGGTACTATGAAATTGGCCCGTTCAGTAGTGCTGGGATGAATGTCAAATGTACATTCATTCTGCTTCCACTTCTTTTGATTCGTCAATATGCCTTTTCAATTTTCGACTCCCACCATCAGGTGTGGCAGACCGAGATGGGCACACCGAGATTTTAATCCCGCTTGTTTTCTTTTGAAAAGAAAGAAATTGGATATGTTACTAGTCTTTATACATGCGATAGTAGTAGCGGCCTGTCATTTGGCGCCGTCGCCGACTGCAACAGGTATATAAAGAGGTGGACCTCCAATGTCTTTTTTTCTCTTCATCACAATCACAATCACAATCATAATACACCATACCACAGTTTCAAGCCATGCACAAGCAAGTCATTCTCCTCCTCGCCGTCATTGTTGCCGTCGCCAACGCTTGGTCGTTCACTATCTG